>CAUYPK010043355.1:0-25959 GCA_963574355.1 Loris lydekkerianus | reverse complement strand
TTGTTTGCGTCCTTGTGGTCTCAGCTCGCCTCAGTGGTGTTGATGTGCGATCTCCAACCTTCTCTCCTGGTATAGCTCGAATCCTCCAGGTTACTTACTAAATTTCCATCCTTTAACTCTCCTTCTGGACGGGAGCCTCCGTGAAAAGCTGACTTCAGTCCGCCATCTTGTCTCCACCCCCCAGCATGCTGTTTTGATCACTATCGATTTATAGTATAGTCTGAGGTCTGGTAGCATGATTCCTCCTACTTTGTTTTTATTTCTGAGTAATGTCTTGGCTATTCGAGGTTTTTTCTGATTTCATATAAAATGAAGTATTATTTTTTCAAGATCTTTAAAGTATGACAGTGGAGCTTTAATAGTGATTGCATTAAAATTGTATATTGCTTTGGATAGTATAGACATTTTAACAATGTTGATTCTTCCCAGCCATGAGCATGGTATGTTTTTCCTTGTTAACATTTTCAGCTATTTCGTTTCTTAGAGTTTCATAGTTCTCTTTATAGAGATCTTTCACGTACTTTGTTAGATAAACTCCCAAATATTTCATCTTCTTTGGCACTACCGTGAATGGAATAGAGTCCTTAACTGTTTTTTCAGCTTGACTATTGTTGGTATATATAAAGGATACCGATTTATGAATGTTGATTTTGTAAACTGAGACGCTGCTGTATTCCTTGATCACTTCTAAGAGTTTTGTAGTAGAATCTCTGGTGTTTTCCAGATATATGATCAGAGAGTGAAAATTTGATCTCTTCTGACCCTATATGGATACCTTTGATCGCCTTTTCTTCCCTAATTGCAATGGCTAAAACTTCCATTACAATGTTAAAGAGCAGGGGAGACAATGGACAGCCTTGTCTGGTTCCTGATCTGAGTGGAAATGATTTCAATTTAACTCCATTCAATACAATGTTGGCTGTGGGTTTGCTGTAGATGGCCTCTATCAGTTTAAGAAATGTTTCTTCTATACCAATTTTCTTAAGTGTTCTAATCACGAAGGGATGCTGGATATTATCAAAAGCTTTTTCTGCATCAATGGAGAGAATCAGATAGTCTTTGGTTTTTAATTTGTTTACGTCCTGAATTATACCAAAGATTTACATATATTTAACCAGCCTTGAGACCCTGGAATAAAACTGACTTGGTCATGATGTATAATTTGTTTGATGTGTTGCTGGACTCTGTTTGTTAGGATCTTGTTTAATATTTTTGCATCTATATTCATTAGTGATATTGGTCTATAATTTTCTTTTCTTTTTGGGTCTTTTCCTGGTTTGAGGATCAGGGTGATGTTTGCTTCATAGAATGTGTTGGGTAGTCTTCCTTCTTTTTGTACATTTTGAAACAGGTTGAGTAATATAGGTACTAGTTCCTCTTTAAAGGTTTGGTAGAATAATGACATGAAGCCATCTGGTCCTGGGCTTTTCTTTTTAGGGAGATTTTGCATGGTTGATGCTATTTCAGAACTTCATATGGACCTGTTCATCATTTCCACTTGATCCTGGCTAAGTCTTGGAAGATGACGTGCTTCCAAGTATTGGTCAATTTCTGTCAGATTTTTATATTTCTGATAATAAAGTTTCTTGTAATATTCATTAAGAATTTTTTGAATTTCTGAGGAGTCTATTGTTATTTCATCTTTGTCATTTCTGACTGATGAGATTAGAAATTTTACTCTTTTTTTTCCTGGTTAGGTTAGCCAAAGTTTTATCTATTTTATTGACCTTTTCAAAAAACCAACTTTTTAATTTATTGATGTGTTGTATAATTCTTTTGTTTTCAATTTCATTTAATTCTCCTCTAATTTTGGTTATTTCTTTTCTTCTACTGGGTTTGTGGTTGGAATGTTCTTCCTTTTCAGTTGCTTGAGATGTCCCATTAAGTTGTTAACTTCCTTTTGTTCCGTTCTGTTGAGGAAGGCTTGCAGTGCTATAAATTTTCCTCTTAGACTGCCTTTGTGGTATCCCAGAGGTTCTGATAATTCATGTCTTCATTGTTGTTTTCTTGCAAAAATTTGGCAATTTCCTTCTTAATCTCATCTCTGACCCAGCTATCATTCAGCATAAGGTTCTTTAACTTCCATGTTTTGTATGAGCATGAAGATTTCTGGTGTTCCTGAGTTCAACTTTTATTTCATGGTGGTGCGAAATGATGTAAGGAATAATTTCTATTCCTTTAAATTTACTGGGGTTAGACTTGTGAACTAAGATGTGATAAATTTTGAAGTATGTTCCGTGTGATGATGAGAAGCATGTGTATTCTGTTTTGTTGGGATGAAATGTTCTTTAGATGTCTACTAAATCCAAATGTTGGATGGTTAGGTTTAAACCTAAAGTTTCTATGCTCAGATTCTTATTGGAGGATCTATTCAACACTGTCAAAGGAGTGTTGAAATCTCCGACTATTATGGAGCTGGTGGAAATCCAATTGCTCACGTCTGTTTGAGTTTTTCTTATAAATTGAGGTGCATTCTGGTTGGGTGCATAGATATTAATGATTGAAATCTCATCATATTGAGTATTACCCCTAACAAATATGAAGTGACCCTTCTTACCCTTCCTTACTTTTGTTGGTTTAAAGCCTATTGTATCTGCAAATAGAATTGCAACACCTGCTTTTTTCTGATTACCAATTGCCTGAAATATGGACAACCATCCTTTCACCCTGAGTCTATATTTATCTTTTAAGGTAAGATGTGACTCTTGTATACAGCAAATATCTGGTCTAGTTTTTGTATCCAGTCAGCTAACCTGTACCTCTTTAGAGGACAGTTTAAGCTGTTCACATTAATGGAAAATATTGATAATTCTCGCAAAATTTTGGGTATTGAGTTTTTAGAATGTCCAGTGGAGATTTCTAATTCTAATTCCAATTTTCCTCTATTTCTTTTGTCCCATGGAAATTGGAGTTTCATCAAAAGTTTCTGAGTGAGTTTACTTTTGTGGTAGAGGCTTGGGCTGGTCATTATGGAGGATAGGTCTGAGAATATCCTGAAGAGCTGGTTTTGTTATGGCAAATTTCTTCAACATAAGAATGTTATTAAAGTATTTAATTTCTCCATCATAAATGAAACTCAGTTTAGCTGGATACAGGATCCGGGGTTGAAAGTTATTTTAATTTAGGAGATTAAAAGTTAATGACCACCCTCTTCTGGCTTGAAAAGTTTCAGCATAGAGATCTGCAGTCATTCTATTATTCTTCCATTTGTAGGTAATAGATTTTTTACGTCTGGCTGCTTTCAGAATTTTCTCCTTCATATTAACTTTAGCAAAGTTAATTATGATATGCCTGGGGGAAGTTTTACTTGGATTGTGTCATGCTGGGGTTCTGAAACTATCTGCTATCTGAATTTCAGAATCTCTTGGCATGTTTGGAAAATTCTCTTTCATAATATCATGGGGAAGGGGCTCTGTGCCTTGCGAGGCCAATTCATCACTTTCAGGGATTCCATTGTGGTGGATATTAGCCTTCCTCGAATTATTTCATAGCTCTCTGAGAGAATGATCCATTTTTGCTCTCCATTTCTCTTCTTCTTTGAGAATTTGAGAGCCTTCAAAGGCTTTGTCTTTAATGTCAGAAATCCTTTCTTCTGCTTGCTCTACTCTGTTACTGAGGGCTTCTACTGTATTTTTCAGATATTTGAGGGCTGCAAATTCTTGCTTCAGTGTGTCAGAATATTTGCTGGTTTTGTCTTTAACTTTGTTGAATTCTTGAGACAAATTTTGAATTTCTCTTCGAATTTCTAATTCCAACTTTTGAATTGCTCCTTGAATTTCTAATTCCAAATTTTCCTCCATTCTATTAATCTTGTTTGCAATCCAAATTCTGAATTCAATTTCTGACAATTTGGCCAGCTGTTTATGAATGTGATCTTCAGTTACATCTGCCATATCTTTCCTTGATGGGGGGATCTATCTATTCTGGTTATTCATGTTACTAGAGTTTCTCCTGCTGATTCCACCCCATGATTATTTTACACCATTTGATTTTTCCCCTGGAGCTTTGTCGAGAACTTGTACAGTGCTATGGCCTGAGAAACTGGGGACCTGTTTGGTGTGGTGGGGCTAAGTGGTTCTGTCTTATTTTCATGTGGTCTCTGTTTGACCCTAGTGAAACAGTTACTCTGGCTTTACATCTCAGCTGTGGAGAAGTACCAGCAATTAAGTCACCCCATCCCCCAGAAGCAACAATTGAAACAGGAAAATCAAACCTTCCTACAACTACACACCCAGGGCACCACCTGAATAGTCCTTGGGTGATGGGCTCAGTTCAAAAAGTCCAAATCAATTGTCTCAGTCAGCACCTATCTCAGGTGGGAGACTTTAACAGGTTTCTGGCAACTGGATCACAGGGGTCTGGTGACAACTCCGATATGACTTGTTCCAGTGCTCTGTGAAGTCAGGAGGATCCACCCAGCAAATAGATTAGTCTGGAAAGGTTGATGCCTTCTTCCGCACCTTGCACCTCTGTCACCCGCAGTCACTGATAGCCCTGCAGGGCTGTGATTCAGTTGCTTGTAGTGCATAGATACTCCAGGGGTTTGCACCTGCCTGGATCACAAGGAAATCTATTTCTGCTCAACCAGGCCACTGTGCTCTGGGCTCTATCTAGCAGGGGGAGTTGAGGCCTGACAACTTCGGGTGCTTGATGGAGGCTGGGGAGTGTTCACTCAGTTCCAGCCCTGCCCCGATTGATGTTACTGACAGAACAGAACAGAACAACTTTGTGGGAATTTGTTTCTGTCCCTGCTAAATTCCCCTGCAGAAGAGAAGCTGTTTTGCATTCCCAGAGCCTGTGCCTCAGGCCCTGTCTTTGCTCCTGCAGGTTTGTATTTGGTTAGCTGTCAGTTCTAGGGTCCTATCTTCCTTTGTCTATAGGCTGACGATCCTCTGAGGGCCAGTTGTGTCTTAGGCACAGTAAAGTGGTCCTCTGGGTCAGCCCACCCTGGGAATTTCCCAGCTCTGCAGGTGCATTTCTAGTCCCCGCATTCCACCCAGGCCGGTACCGCCTCAGGCAAACCCTTTACTCACGGGGCCTATGTTTCTGTCCCGGATCTGTTCCATGGTGATTGCCACCTGAGTAGATGTCCGGCCTCGTCTGGTTGCCCAGGGAGACAGGGGGTGTGGCTTCTGAATTTTTGGGAGTGAGCCCTATTGTTGCCAAAAGATGGCTGCTGCTTTGCACCTCAGGGCACTGCTGCTCCAGTGTGGTTCCCTCTCAGCTGACAGTCCTCTCCTCACTCCCGTGCCATAGAGTCAGCACTGACCAGCTGCAGTTTAGGCCCTGTCCACATCCCTCAAGACATTACCCAAGAATCTGGACTCCTGGGGGACAGGACTCTAGACCTCAGAGTGATAGTGGAGGGGAGTACTGGGAGCTCAGAGTTGCAGGTAGAGAATATATATAGTTTTGTACAGTTTTATTTCTGGCAGGAGAATGCCATGGCACCCTAGTAGGCGAGGTAGGTCCAGTTTTTAGAGGGTCTCTCCCGTGGAGTATAGTGGGAGGACCTTTGAACTCTGCTCATTTGTTTGTTTCACAAACAAATGATTTGGACTTTTTGAACTGAGCCAATCCTATTCTCATGGGAGAGGGGCCTCCTGTCCACTTGGTGATGGATTTTGTACCTTTTGTTTGTATCGTTGGGGTTGCAGCTCGCCTCTTCAGCCTTCTCTCTTGGTGCAGCTCTAAATCCACCAAGTTACTTGCTAAATTTCTGTCCTTTAACTCTCCTTCTGGACGGGAGCCTATAGCTCAAAACACTCCCAACATCCCAAACCAAAACAAAAGCAACTCACCGAACAGCCAAAGCGATGTGCAGTGTTTAAATTCTTGAGAGTATTTTGTGGTATCTGTGGAGAATGAACCTAGTTTCTTTCTTATGTGGGACAGGTCTGAGAGAGAAAAAGGTGTTATGAACTCTCATGTTATCTTCCATTCCCACAATTTCTTGAAGGGTATACAGAGGTTGTGATGATCTGAATGTGGAAGGTCCAAAGCCATGACTAGATCTACTATGAGGTGGGGAAGTTGGGTCTGCCATCTTTCCTTTCCTGCCTGCAGGCAGCAGAAGGTGGGTTAGGGATGATGGACAGAGGCGGGATGGAGTGGAATTCTGCAGGTAGGAAGGAGGTGGGGGGAGGTTTGTCTGCTAGGTGATAGTGAGGGGGCTTGGTCATAGGGTAATAGGGCTTGGGGTGTTTGGGGTGGGCTGGTGTGGCCTGTTCAAGGAAAATTTGAGAAGGTTCATAAGACAAACACAAAGAAGAAATGTTCTGGAGGAGGAGAAAGGCCTGGATGTAAGGGACTTCCGACCATTTGCCCAATATATGAAAGTAATTGTTGAGGTCAATGAGGATTCAAAGGTTAAAGGTGCCATTTTCAGGCCATTGAGAGTCATTGTCTAGTTTTTACATAGGCCAAGCGGTATTACAGAAAAAGATGAGGCATTTAGGTTTAAGGTGTAGAGGATAGAGGTGAGTTAAGAGGCAGCTTAAAGGTGAAGAAGGGGGAATCCGTGACTGAGCAGTCTCCACATGGGAAACTGGAGTTAGAAAACAGATGAGGTTAAAGCGAGAATGAAAAGAGAATTTATGAGGAGGAGGAGGATGGAGGTGGCTGAGGCTTGGGCAGGAGAGGTTACCAGGCATCCCTGAAGGACCTTTAACCAGCCTGAAAAGAGGGGTCCAGGCCCAGAGCGTGGTGTCCCCATGCACTAGGCACTGGATGGATGACTGGTGCTGGATCTAGGAAGCTTGGATTATGGGAGTTTTTCAGCCTAGAGTGGAGAAAGGAAAGAGAAGTTGAAATGCTCGGAGAGGGGCTATCTCTGAATACTTGAAAGGCTCAGAAATGAAGTAGGAGGGAGAGAGAAGTTAGAGTGGAGAAAGGGTAGAGGAGTTTAACGTCTCAGAGGGGGGCTACAGACGAATCCTCACCTCAGTAGTAATGGATGGATTCTGGGCAGGGGTCAGAGGGCTCCTCCCATTTCCCTTCCTCTGCTCGGAACAAGACTCCGTCTAATTAGAAATGGGTCTGACGGGGTGTATCCCAGCCCCTGGAGGGGGCTTCTTCCTGTCCTGGGTTTTTGGCACCAAAAATGAGCAGTTATTTCAAGACATGAACAAAAGGCAAGGGAGTCCAGGTTCTGTGTGAGCAATGTGGCCTTTATTCACTCAGGTGTGAGTGGGCTGAGTCCAGAAAAGATGTCAGCACGTGGGTTAAGGTGGGGTGAGAATATAAGGGTTTGGGGGATTGGGTTTGGTGCATTCATTCCTTTTGGGCAGGACTTTTGCACTGGTTCTGTGTTCCTGGGCTTGGTTCTATTTGGGCAGGTCCCTGTGCTGGGCCCTATTATCTAGGAACTAAGCTGGACTGAAAGGTCATGGTTTTAGTAAGGTTAACTTTACTTCTGTTTCTTCAAGGGACCTCCTGGGTTTTTTATTAAGTGCCTTTAAAGTGTTGGTGTCTACATTTTTAAAAGTCTTCAAAAGATTAAGCGCTGTCCTGATTTTCCTAGGCCATAGCTCCAGACTCCAGCCCCGTGAAGCTTCCAAATATGACAAATGTCATGAAGGAGAGACTGACATGTGAATGAGGAAGGTCCCTTGGCCAATGCATTTTTATTTCCTCTGTACTGTGAGACCGTGAGGGATTTACTGTGACTTTCAGAAGCTTTCTTCCTAACTCCTGGGCCCTTAACACAGCTCCTCCACCTGGCAATGCTCTTTGGGAAAAAAGAGTGCATTTGAGTTTGGAATTTATTATTCCAGCTCAGCATGGCTTCTAAAGAGTTTATATTTTCTTAGTCCTCCCCTTCCCACCCATAGAGACTTTTTTCCTAAGCTCAACTTGATGCTCAGCCCACTCTCAGAATTGATAAATGCCCCTACAAGATTGAATGTAAGCTCACCTGAGAATACTCTCTCTCCTGTAGTATTTTAGCTCATCCGATTTTTCTAGTTGTCTTTGCAAGAGCAGTAACAGGCTCTGACTTCTGACATTCAAGTAGATGTGGAAATATCCAACCCCCCGCATTTTGCTATGGGATGTATTGACCATGATAAAATGTGTTCTTATTAAACAACGCCACTTCTTGCCCACTCCTATTTTAGGAATTGTAGTCTCCGAGTCATGATGATTACAGGCACTAACGAGACAAACAGGAAAATGGTACTTCTACTAAAATTCCAGAGCAGGGAGACATCTGTAAAGCTAAAACTTTATAATTGGTATAGATTTTCTTCTTATAAACAAGGAGGTAGAAAACACAGTAAAAAGGGAAAAAATGTTTCATTTATTTTAAAGTGGTCAGAAGACTGTTTCCAATCTTATGCCATTAATTAGAGACTGATGGTATTTTCAACCAAGTTTCATAGACCTGGTAGCTATTAGAGATTCCTACCACAAGACTCTTAAAGAAATGCCTTAAAAAGTGAAAAAACCATTCTTAACTTAAGGGCCACCCCAAAAAAGACCCTGTCAGTAATTTGCTAACCCTTTATCCACGTGTTGTTTTGCCTCCGGTTTCTAGCACTTTCTTGGCTTAAGTCTTTTCTCATCATAGCATCCTTATGATGAGGAGGTGGTCCTGTTATAAGAACAACCAGGAATTATGCCTCCACAGTTTACTGTCAGCTGAATTGTCTGCTCCATTGTCAATTTCCAATGTCATTTCTGGCCTACTTCATTGGGAGTCACAAGAAAGTAAATATTGGTATAACCTAGTACTTACACCTGTCTCCTCCCTTCTCCCAATCCTCCTGCCCACGCCCCCTTTCATCCTCCCTATTTCCTCCTCTCCCCCCCTTTGTCTTCTCCTCTTTTTCCTCCCTTTTCTTCTCCTTTTCATTCCACCACAATCCCCTTTTTCCCCATGGCCTCCTAACTACCTACAACCCACTGTGCCCTTGTCTCTGCTCACAAAAATATTTTTAAAAGTTTTTTAAAAAGAGAATAAATATTTCATAATCTTTTAGCCTTTAACTCTTTGTTCCTGCAGAATGACAGAGAGATTTGTAAATATTCATTGGAATTCAATGGCTTAATGCATTCTGTTTCTACAAGTGAACCCTGAAACATTTGTCTCCAAAAAAAAAAAAACAATTTTTTTTTTTTTTTTACCAATATTAGCTAATACCTTATACTCCAAATAACCAGTACTGAAAAGGATTATGTGTTCAGGTGAGATTATTATAGATAGAGAAGTATCTGAACAGTGCTATTTAATTTGAAAGTGGATGTTTTAAAGAAGAGAAAATATATATTTACTATGCTTGAAAATTTACAAAATAAAATATACCATAATACAAAAAACTGGGTTTTGGTTTATCTCTTCAGTTGAGATACTATGACCCATGTTAAACAATGCAATGAATACTTGGTGATTGGGAAAAGAGAATGATGTTCATGTAACCTAGATATAAATGAGTTATTGGGCATTAGTGATTGCACGCAGCATATGGATTCCTGAAAGTTACAGAAGAATCAATACAGCCTATTAAAGAGTCATTTCTTGGAATACTGCATGCTTGCATGTATAAATTGACATCTTGAAAATGTTTGTAAAGAGCAATTCAAACTCACAGCATGACAAATAATCTTTACGTTTAATGAGGCCTCAAGAACTAGACCAGCTTGAAGCATGTCATCTTACCTAGTTATTTAAGAAGCTATTCTTTCTCTTTCTAACATGATCAAAAATATATACAATCTTTACTCTCAGGGGGTGTCTGATTCATGCCCAGGGCTGTGATGCTCCCCACTCCGTGAGAAGCTTTGTTGATCTAAACATTTCAGACCTGGCTCACAGTGTAGGGCAGCCCCCCATCTCTACTGTCTGTCTTAGGTTTGGAATCATGTTTCCTCTTAAAAATAACACACTGAACCAATTAGCTTTCCAAGATTGAATTAACCTAATAGCATTCAAAAACTGACAAACATAATCTGCTTGTTTTAAGACAGAAGTGGATTAGTCAACAAAATCATATCTCTAGTCAGGTCCAAATCAAGTTATAAATTCTAACCAAATAGTGAGTGCTGGAATAAGTCATATTATTAGCATGCATAGTCACACTGATTTCAAATGTAAGCAACATAGGCTTTTTCTGCAGGGAGATATAAAAGTTTAGAGTTGAAGAATGTCTTTCTGTGTTGTAGTAGAGAGATTTTTTCCTTTGACGTTCATGGCTCCCTTAAGCCTTAGCCTATTTTGCTACATTTCTCATAGCCATAGGAAGGAATAGCTCTCTTCATTTTTCTATACCATCTTTTGGCCATATTATTGCTTAATGTTTTTTGCCTCCCTGCTGCTTATTAGAATCTGCACCAAGGTAAAAGAGATAAAATACAAATGCATCAAATACTTTTTCCTAAAACAACCTTTTTATTGAAGTACGCAATGAAGACTGTTTATTACCTTCATTATAGAAGTATTTTTAGAAGAATGGTGATTAGTAGTAACAGGAGGAGGATGTAAAAATTACCTATAAATTTTATTTACTTGATCTTGTTTGTGAGTACAAAAAATTAAGAGGGAAATACATTTTCATTTGCTAATGTGAGTTATTATTGTGAATCATTTTCCTATGTAATCCATTGAGTGATCTGTATATTCATATTCTCTGCCAACCTTTAGGATACCACCTGTTTGACCTAAAATTTAAATTAAAATATCACAATTGGTAAACAAATATGACTAGAGATTCAATTACCTGGTTTTCATAGATGGCTCACACTTGAGCCAGATTTCTCTGTACTCATATTCTTGTGTAGCCATCTTTCCTCAAAGCCGAGATCCCTGTAACTTGTTTTTAACCAGTAAAATGTGGTGAAAGTGATGCTGAATGATTTCTAGGTCAAGGTGTAAGACACTTTGCAATGTTTCATCTGGGTCTCTTGGAACAAGCAGTCTAGAAGAAACCAACCGTCACGACAGTGTGAAGGAATGCCCAAGCTAGCCATCCAGCAAAGCCACATGGGAGAAGTGGACATTCATGGTAATTCTCCAGCTGTTTCAATCACCCCAGATGAGAAGCAGCCACGGGAGTGAAGATGCTATATTGGATGTCTTGACCAGCTTTGCCTTCAGATAGCTCCAGCCCCAGCAGCTACTTGGCTGAATCCTATAAGAGATCTCAACTGAGGACCACCCTACTCACCCAACTAACGCACAGAACTGTGAGAGGTAATAATACAATGCTGGTTTAGGCCACTGAGCTTTGGGGTATTTTATTACACAGCAATAGGTATCTAAAGCACGGCATAGGCTACTTGTTTTTTTGCATTCCTTCTTATTTGTAACACACGATGGTCTCTATATAAAATTTACATTAAATTTCTATAAGTTTATTGATTCTACTAGTGCTGTCTTTGTTTTGTATGTATAATTCTCAGCTTAGACAATCTGAATGAAGGAGAGTGTGTGTGTGTGCATTTCACAACTAGATTGAGTTTCTGAGAGGGAGACACTGCAAATATTTTGATCTGCAACAACTTTGTTGTAAATTTTGGAATTTAATATACTTTTGAGATTTTGTTAAAATCACTTAAAAGTAATAAAGCCAGCCTTTTAAAAAAAAGAAGAGAAAGAGAGACTCCATAAGAAAAATATTTAACAAGGGAATAGTTAGTGAGGAGGGTATTTCTCTAGCAGTAGAATTTCTTTAATCAACTGATACATAATGTCACCTCTGAAAAAGCAGACATTTCAGGGGTGGCACCTGTGGCTTAAAGGAGTAGGGTGCTGTCGCCATATACCGGTGGTGGCAGGTTCAAACCCAGACCTGGACAAAAACTGAAAAAAAAAAAAAAAAAGGAAAGAAAAGAAAAAAGAGAAAAAGCAGATATTTTGTGACAATGAACTATCTAGTTATGGGAAATAAAGGGAAATTCTTATGTGTTAGTGATCCTAACAGATGTGTAGTGTAGGGTGGAGAGAGTCCTCTCTTTAAAGTTCCCAGAACTGGAAAGAGTCAAACATTTGGTGTTAACCTCATAAGCCCTTGATGTTTACTTCAGGGGTCACCAGGAAGCACACTCCAGCTATCAAATGAGATGTTATTAACTTGCGATTATAAGAGAGTGGTTCCCTAGTAAACTGAAAAAAGGGTGTACTTCTGTCAGGCTTAATTTATATAGTTTGGACATTGTGGAAAATTGAATTAACTACTCAGTGGTTAGTTGCCAATATTTCTTGGCTGTGCAAGGTGATGGGTACAGGTCTTGG
The DNA here is from genome assembly GCA_963574355.1 of Loris lydekkerianus. NCBI lineage: Eukaryota > Metazoa > Chordata > Mammalia > Primates > Lorisidae > Loris > Loris lydekkerianus. Next base: position 13,730 of record CAUYPK010043355.1, on the reverse strand, counting down.
AAATACTAAAATGATACAGTAAAGTATCAATATTCTTACTTCAGAATTCTTCCTTAAAAAAATTTGTTAAACATTAGGATAGGTGTCTCAAGCATAGAGCTGCTAAATTATCCTGGGATCTATAGGAAAAGCAGAGTCAGAAAACATTAGCATTGAGCTCAGTTTTTCAGGGTGAGTAGGTTACCAGGGTTATAAAGGAGTATGCGTGCAAAGTAAGGGATGGACACTGCATTGTAAGCAAAGGCAATTATCTAGAACTACGTCCTAATGCTTTTCTTAGGTTTTGCCATTGATCGTATCTTGGACATCTAATATAGTGTTTACAGTATGATGATGCAAAACCAGTTCCTTTTTAAAAATTTTATTTCAGAATATTATGGGGCCACAGATGTTTTGGCTACATAAATTGCTTTTGTACCATTTGGGTCATAGTTATAAGTGTGCCCTTCACCCAGGTAGTGTGCATTGTACCTGTTAGGTGTGAGTTTACCCATTCCATTTTCCCCCTTCTTACCTACTTGATTTTTGATGAGTGCTTTTGCCATATGTGCATCTAAAAGTTGATCAATTAGTTTTAAGTTAATAATGTTTGTTTTTCCATTCTCGTGATATCTCACTTAGAAGAATGATCTCCAATTCCATTGAAGTTAAAATAAGTGGTAATATTAGTTCACTAATTCTATGGGTAAGTAGTACTCCAGGGTATGAATATACCACATTTTATTAATCCACTCATGTATTGATGGGCGCTTGGGTTATTTCTACATCTTTGCAACTGTGAATTGTGCTGCTATAAACATTGGAGTGCAGGTGGCTTTTTTTTTTTTTTATAAAATATCTTTTTTTTTATTTGGTTAAACATTAGATAGTGGGATTGCTGGATCAAATGGTGTAGGTCTGCTTTTTGGGTTCCATAGAAGTTCTACTACTTTGCAGTCCCATCAGCAGTGTATGAGTGCTCCTATCTCTGCATTTATGCCAACATTTGTCTCTGCATTTATCTCTGCATTCAGTCCCATTTGTTGTTTTGGGACTTTTTGATAAAAGCCATTCTCACTGGAGTTAGGTGATACCTCACTGTGATTTTGATTTGCAGTTCCCTGAAGATTAGAGATGTTGAGCATTTTTTCACATGTTTATCAACCATTAGTCTATCTTTTGAAAAGTTTTTTTCATGTTTTTTGCCCATTTTTTAATGGAGTTGTTTGACTTTATTTTCCTGATTTGCTTGAATTCTTTGTAGTTTCTGGTTATTAGCCCTTTATCAAATGTATAGCATGCAAATATTTCCCCCCATTCCACAGGTTGTCTATTTGCTCTAACGTTTGTTTCTTTGGTGATGTGGAAGCTTTTCAATTTGATCAAGTCCCATTTATTTATTTTTGCTGTTGCTGTGATTGCTTCTGTGATCTTCTTCATAAATTCTTTGTGTAGGCCAACATTTATAAGAATTTTTCCAACTTTTTTTTTAAGAATTCTTATAGATGTATGTGGTGGCTCTTGTCTGTAATCCTAGCACTTTGGGAGGAAGGGGCAGGTGGATTGCTTGAGCTCAGGAGTTCAAGACCAGCCTGAGCAAGAGTAAGACCCCATCTCTACCAAAACAAAACAAAACAAAACAAAACAAAACAAAACAAAACAAAACAAAACAAAACAAAACAAAACAAAACACACAAAAAAACAAAGAAAAAAACTAGCTAGGCATTATAGCAGGTGCCTGTAATCTCAGCTACTTGGGTGACTGAGTCACTCATGTGATCTTATTTTATCTAATTATCTCTTTAAAGACCCCTTCTCTAGGCCCAGTGCCTGCTGGCTCACACCTGTAAATCCCAGCACTCAAGGAGGCCAAAGCGGGTGGATTGCTTGAGCTCAGGAGTTTGAGACCAGCCTGAGCAAGAGCGAGACCCTGTCTCCAGTAAAAATAGAAAAATTAGCCAGGCATTGTGGCAGGTGCCTCTAGTTCCAGCTACTTGGGAGGCTGAGGCAAGACAATCACTTGAGCCCAAGAGTTTGAGGTTGATGTGAGCTATGATGCTACGGCACTCTACCCAGGGAAAAAAAACTCTTACAGTTTTGTTCTATTACCCATTGTGAATTAGTATTTGAGAGTGGTGAGAGGTGTGCTTCTGTTTCAGTCTTCTGCATATGGTTATGCAATTTTCCCAGAACCATTTATTGAATAGGGATTCTTTTCCCAAATGTATGTTTCTGTCTGCTTTGTCAAATATCAGATCCATTGGTCTACATCTCTGTTCTTGTGCCAGTGCTGTGCTATGTAAAATCAATTTCTTATTGTCTACTTCCTTCACTAGATTGTGGACAGAAGAAATACTACCTCATTTATGTTTTTATATTATTCATAAAATAGTACTCATGCCTAATATGGCATCTGGCATATAATAGGCATATACTAAATAAATGAATAAATAAATAAATAAACAAAAAAGTGTGAAAATACTTCCCTTGTAACATTTATTGTAATAGTTTGATTTAGATAATTTATAAATGTGTTAGAATTCCCCATCAGATTGTAAGATATTTTGGGGGAAGGGATTATGTCTTAGTTTTATCACCTTATTTATTTATTCTTTTTTTATTAAATCATAGCTGTGTTCATTAATGTGATCATGGGGCACCATACACTAAGTTTTATCACCTTAAATGGTACTTGACATGTAGTTAGAACCATAAAAGTATTCAGTAATTGAACAGGAAGCGAACTATGCTCCTTTACTCTTTTTTAATAAACCATGGCCTAATTTAAGTCTATAAGCTTACATGAAGTGCAGAAATTATTACAATAAGTGATCCTGAAGACAGCAGGATTCTGCATTAAAAATATGAGGTTGCCATATTTCTGTGTTTCTTGTTGCTAGAAACAAAAATGTGAAGTTTTATGCAGTTATACGAGTTTGGGCTGATAAGATTATCTATGCAAAGTTCAGCCTGCCTCTCTGGATTTGGAAGGCATCAGTTCTGAAGAGCTTCCAGACACTTAGGTAGTTTTCAGAGTTTCGAGTTTGCAAAGTTTGGTGTTGTTTCATGGTAGTAGCAACATAAATCATTAGCTAAAGCAAGTCATTCTTCATGTAAAGTAACCAGAACAGACCAAAATTAGTCAACAATATTAGTCAACAACAACTGCTCTATATTTCTTGATACACAATAAACATTTCGGACTTTATCTAAAGTCTGTTATAGTTTGGATACTTATCCCCTCCAAACCTCACGTTGAAATTTGGTCCCCAGTGTTAGAGGTAGGACTTAATGAGATTTGTTTGGTCACGGGAGTGGATCCCAGATGAACAGACGAATGCCCTCACCTAAATATGAGTGAGTTTTCACTCTATTAGTTGCCGTGAGAGCTGGTTGTTAAGAAGAGCCTGATGCCTTCCCTGGCTTACTTCCTCTCTCAACACGTGACCTCTGCACAGGCCAGCTTCCCTTCCTTTTCTACCATGAGAGGAAGCTTCCTGAGGCCTTTACCAGAAGGGGCGGCCACGCTCCTTGTACAGTCTGCAGAACAGTGAATTTAATAAATCTCTCTCTGTCTTTTTATAAATCATGCAGCTTGAGTTATTTCTTTGTGGGAAAACCAAACAGACTAAGACAATGATCTTAAAAATTGGAGTATAGGGAAAAGAGAAAAAACAGGGGAAAATTGAGATTTGGCAGCTGACAAACCAATATTGGCAAGAAAACAGAACTGAGATAATTTTGACCTTTTGGCAAGTAACTCATGGGTAAGTAGAGGCAGTGGCTATGTGGATGGTGCAATTTTTAATTCACAATTAGAAGAGCCCTTTTTCCCTGCTCCGGTCATCTGTGAGCAGACACATATGCAGTTTGGCAGTGCAAAGTAGTGGGCTGGGAGTCCGCTGGTCCGAGCTGTATTTCTGGGCTTTTGCTCGCATTAACACATATAAGTAGAAATAATTTTGTCCCTATGAAAAGAAAGGCCATTCTACTGATTTGATCTTATTTTCTGTTAACTGTTGCAGGAGGGAGGAAGTGCAAGGAAGATTAAAGTCAGCTTCTGAGGCGAAAGCAGGAAAACTGGAGGATCTGTTCTGGGGAAATCGATGAACATTTAGCAACTGTTTGGGACCCAGCTGGGAGCAGCTTCCCAGCACGAGTATGTATGTCCTTTAAGAGCAATTCCTCATGTGTCAACTCATTTTAACATTCACAAGAGAATGTGAAGTAGCCAGGCTGTGTGGTATATAACCAGTGAACAACTGGAGGCTCAGAGAGATTAAGTGACAATGTTACAAGGTCACTCAAAAGAGTTGGCTTGTAAACCAGTCTTTTGACATAGATGTTGATACTATTTTCATAGCAACATCCTCTCTTTTGTATCTGTGGACATAGGAATTATAATTTTCATGGACAAGTTTATGGCTGAAGATGGTCATTTGGAACTTACCACATGCTATCTTTTTGTGTATATTTCCAACATATCAAAGGAATCTGGAAAGCACTGTTTTGCAGTACCCAGAATTTAGTTAAGTGTTTAACAGAGGTTTACTAATTGCTCGATATAGGCACTAATGCAACATAGTCATGGAGTTCATAAAATAGTAAGAAGGGGTTGTTACAGAAGCATACATTTATGATGTCAATGGTGACCAAAGGTGAGTTGTTTATACTTTTTATATTAAAATTTCCTTGAATGGTTATCTTAGTTATTTCACAAATTTATGTTAAGACAGACCAAATTTTGCTTCTTCCTTGTTTTATATAGTCTAGATAACAAACAAAGTTTGAGACTTTTTTTAGTTTCCTTTAGAAACTCTATTTTTGTGCTAATATAGACAAGCAGACCTTTGGTTCCTGCTCTACGTTATCAAATGTATGCCAAGGGAAGAGACTTTGTAAGAAAGTGGTCTTAATTTAGATTTCTGGTGCTCCCTTTAAATATTCAACCTTGGGGCTGAACATGGTGGCTCATGCCTGTACTCCTAGCACTGTGGGAGGCTGAGGTGGGTGGATTGCTTGAGCTCACATGTTTGAGATCAGCCTGAACAAGAGTGAGTCAGTTGTAAAAATAGCTGGTGCTGTGGTGGGCCCCTGTAGTCCCAGCTACTTGGGAGGCTGAGGCAAAAGAATCACTTGAGCCCAAGAGGTGAGATTGCTGTGAGCTGTGATGCCTCAGCACTCTACCATGGGTGACATCGTGAGACTCTCTATCAAAAAAAAAAAAAAAAAAAAAAAGAAAAAGAAAAAAAATTCAATCTCATTTAATTCTTACAACAGTGAGATAATTCATAGATTGTATTATGAACCTTTCAGACAGAATGTTGGTGTTCAGAGAGTTGAAGAAGCTTTGTCTCATAGCTAGACAGTTCTGCCATTTGTGTTTAAGCCTTTTTGACTCCATAATTGTGCATATGTGTGCATGTGTGTTTTTAAATCTAGAGAAGTGCAAATGGTTGTGTATTGACTGTTGAGATGCAATGAGTATTAGCATTTTTTTTTCTTCTTCAGAGCTTTTATTTTTAACATTAAAAACATTGAAGCTCTTTTGTTGGTAATATCCAACATTAGTATATAGCTACATCCAATAATATCCAACATTAGTGTATTATTAATGTGAGTATATGGTAAGTAATATACTATAGTTTTTTTTTTAATCTACTTAAGACAACATATATTGACTTTTTTGCTATGATAAACTAGAATTTAATTCAGTTATATCAATCCTTTTTTTCCCAATATCATTATGTCATTTCTTAAATTTTCTTTAGCATTACTTTAACTCATTTAAAATAATATATTAACCCTCCATTAAATCATGTATTTAAATGCCCATTTGTTCCTTTATAGTCATAATTCTTGACTCTAAGATAATGGCATTAGTATCTTTAGTCTTCCTTCCATTTCATATATTCCTATACCCAAAGCCTCCTGATTTCTATCATTTCTTCTTTGATATTACCAAAATGTATAATATTTTTCTTTCTTAAATTTATTTTTTTAAATTTTAGGACCAACCTATATACAAACCATGAAAAGCTTAATTATGGCAGCAAGAAAGAAAATATACATTTTGGTAATATCAAAGAAGAAATGGTAGACATTGGGAGGTTGTTGGTATAGAGATATATGAAATGGAAAGAAGAATAAAGATACTAATGCCATTATCTTAGAGTCAAGAATTATGACTATAAAGGAACAAATGGGCATTTAAATACATTATTAGGGAGGGTTAATATATTATTTTAAATGAGTTAAAGTAATATTAAAGAAAATTATTTTGAATTATTCTGATGATCTATTATTTGCTACAGGGCTATTCAAAGAAGTGTTATAGTTCCTATTGACTTTTCTGTTGTAGATGCCACCCACTAGTTTGGAGATATTTGAAGGCGACTGTTGCTAGAGATTCAAATGAAAAATCTCTTTTCATCCTCAGCCCAAGTTGGATATTATGATATAATTTTTGTTTACTTTGTATTTTAACTATGCATTTCTTTAGTTTTTGTCTTGTTTTATAATTTCTGATTGTTTTTCCTTATTGCTGGCAAAAGAACTTATACATAATATTTTTCCAACTCATATTTATTTCATTGCATATATCTCCTTCTATTCCACTTAGTCTCTTGATTTGCTATTCTAATTTGGTGTCTTGCTTTATATATGGACTAATATACTCTGGCTTTTCTTGCATAGCCTTTGTTTTCTTTCCTGATATTTGTCTTTCTTTTCTTTCTTGTATGTTTTGCTTTTGTCCCATTATTGATATTTCTAGTCTCTCCCTCATTGTAACTATTATTGAATGGGGTTCTCCTTATTTCCCAGAGGTTTTTCTTGCAGAGTTTTGCATCATCCTGCTCCAGTATCGACTAGTTATTTCTAGATCTGCTATGTAGTTGCAGTCCTGGGCCTTCTAGTCCCTCTTCCCCTGAGTGCTGAGACACTGTTTCTGAATATCACGACTTCCTCTTGTTTGTATTCTGTCTTGTGTTTTAGAATACACCCTCAAGTAACATCTTAGCAAAGTGAGTGTGGGAGGTAAATTTTCCAAATCCTTGCTTGTTGAAAATGTGTGCAACATGTCCCTCTCTCAGTAGGCTGGTTGTTTTACTGAGAATAATTTTATAGGTTGAGAGTCATTTACCTCAGAACACTGCTATCTTCAGGCATGGTGTACTACGTATGGAAAATCAGACACCAGTTTGGTTCTGAGTCTTTTAAAGAACACTTAAAAAAAGTATGCTTCTCTTTGGAAACCTTAAGGATAATTAATGTGACAAAATTTCACAATGATATGTCTAAGTACATTTAATTTGATCAGTACTCAGTCAGCCTCCAAAGAGGAAGACACTACTCTGTTTAATTCTAGAAGATTTTCTCCCTTTCTTAATTTTCCCTCTACCATTTCCTTTTGAAAATATCTATTAATTTGATGTTGGAGCTCCTGTTTTGTACATTTATACACTGTATTTTTTATTTTCTCCCCTCCTTTCATATTCCCTTTCCTATTAAAAAGGAATATGAACTCTGGAAGATTTCATTGAGCTTTATATTTCAATTCTGAATTTTTCAGGAGTAATCGTTAGGTTTTCTCTCCTGTTCCTTATTCATGGCATCCTCTTCTTGCTTCAAGGATGAAACATCTTAGATCTCTGTATTTTTCTAGTTAGAAATTTAATTTAACTTTTTTTTTTAATGTTTCCTGATAAATGTTTGTTTCTTGGTCCTGTTTTTCTTAGACTTCCTCCTGTAGCTTTTACCTAAAAGGCTATAATGTGTTTTTGTCTGTTCAAACCTAAGAGTGGAAAAAAAAATAACCTAGATGGACGACTCTATCCTCTGGGCATGACAGCAGGATTTTTATTATTATTCTTTTTTCACCTCAAAGAGCAGGAAGTTGTTATGCTAGAGTTCCTCAACATGCTAAAAGGCTAAGCTAGCTAAGCTTTTACTCTAGATATCAATACCCAAACACACGGTCTCATTTCTCTCTGGACAGTTTATTCAATTTTGTTTTTAGAAAGACCTTTGTCTTTTTAGAACCTGGATGTTAATGTTTGGCTAAAGATCATCCTGAATACAAATGGAGAGGGATTTGAAGAGCTTGAGTGGGCAACATTGAGACCGTCAGTAAACCGTCCTCTCTTTAGCCCTGTGTGTGACTTCCTTCCGCCGATCAACAGTTTCTCTTATGTTCATCTTGGCACCTATGTCCTTCACAAAACAGATTCCTCTGCATGTATTTCTGTCCATTTTTCACCCACCAGAAATATGTTGACATTTCTTATCTATTGATACTCCTCTTTTCTATTTAGTTGCTATGGTTTTATACCTTTAATTTCATATGTTTAATGGAGATGTAGGAGAGAAAAGATATACATATATGCATTTTATCTACTATATTTGTTTTCTCTGGCTGCTTTAACAATTTACCAAGAGCTTGGTGCTTTCAAATAACAAAAATGTACTCCTTTAGAGATCTGGAGGACAGAGGTTTGAAATCAAGATCATTGAGCTGAAAACAAGGTGTCAATAGGGCTGTTCTTCCTATATAAGATCAAGGTGACAATTCATGACCTGGCCTTTTCCAGTGTCTAAAACTACATTTCCTGTACTCCTTCTCCATGTTCTAAGGCAGCAATAAAACATCTTCTCTCTCCAACTCTACTTCCCTTTGCTTCTATCACATGGTTCTTTTCTATTTTATATCAAATCTCCCTCTGCCTCGCCTTATAAGGATACATGAAATTGCAGTAGGGCTCCCCTGGATAACCACATATGATCTTTCCCTCTCAACATCACTAATTTAGTCACATCTTTATAGTCTTTTTTTGCCAAGGAATTGGCATTTGCCATTGTAACTCTTGAGATTAGAGTACAGATAATTTTTGCAGACCCTTATTCATACTACCACATCTACCATATTGAATCCCATATATATTGCCTTTTGAAATGCTCGTAAGAGAGTAGACAGAGGGATAATTAATGTGGCTGTGGTAAGAGATATCTTTAGATACATTTACTAAGGAATATTTAGACTTTGAAATCTTGAATTGTCTTTTAAATGTCAAAAATGATTCTCAAATTTCTTTTCTTATGGTCCAGGGACAAAAGAATCCCTGATGCTGCCATTTGTCTCTACAGAAACCTTCCTATAGAAAATGAAATTACTAATTTTTGCCAAATAAAGCACTGGAGTTTTTATAGTATGAACAATTACTCCTGTAGACCTGGTGCCTGTCTTATCCACTTAATTCTCTGGCATGCATTATTTTGTTATGCTACTTATATATTTTTTATCTTCCTATTTTTGTTCTTTAATCTAAAATTGACCATACCTTCTCAATATCCTTTCCCTGAACATTTTCCATATGCTCTGAATGGTGACAAGTTTCTTTGTCTAATAAAAGGAAAATAGATATAATTAATGAGCTCTTTTCATTTTTGTCACTTTACCTTTACTATCTATTTGATTTTCTAAAATTTACTTCAGTAGCTCTATTGAATTTTTCATTTTTTCCTGCTTTCCTCATTATGTTGAATTTTTCTCTGTATTTTATTGATGTTTACTGAGCTTCCTTAAAATAGCTATTTTGAGTTCTTTATTAGGAAGTTCATACATCTCCAATCTTCAGGGTCTGTCACTGGCACCTTATTTTGTCTATCTGATGATGTCATGTTTCCCTCACTGTTCTTGATTCTTGTGATCATGCTTCAGTGCCTACACACTTGGAAAAATAGGTGTTTATTCTAGTCTTCACAGACTGGCTCTGTCTGAGGAATTCCTAAAGCAGGTGTAGTACTGAAGCATGCTGGAAGCCTGGGTCCACTATGGTGGGTGTGACATGGGGGCAGACATTGCTGGCATGGGACTTTCAGAAGCCTAGTACCTGCTATGGCAGGTGCAGCCCAAGGGTAGTAGAAAGCTCAAAGCAGCTATGGCTGGTACATCACTGGCATGCCTAAGGGCTATTGGGAGCTAGAGATATAGGGTAGAGGTCAAGTTCATCATGCAAGCCTGAAGTCTAGGAAGGTGTAGTCTCACATGGTACCAAGGCAGGTTCAGGGGTTCAGTTTATGAGTACTGGCCCAGAATATGGGACAAGGGTCTTCCCAGTATTAGGATTTACTTTAGTATGCCCAGAGTTGAAGTCTAAGAAAAATTCTTTGCTCACTTCCCTTTCTTTCTGCCAAAGAAATGATATCTCTCTCTGTGTGCTGTATTGCTTGGGGCTTGGAAAGGAATAATACAGGTAACCTAAAACTGTCCTACCTCTTCAAAGCATTTCTTACCTGGCTTCCTTAGTTCCCATGAAGGTATTTTTATGCACAGATAATGGTTTAAACTGATATTTCTTCAGGGGGATGACGGCTGGAGAGTCCTATTCCACCATCTTGTTCCCTTCAACCTTGACATTTACTATTTAATGTGAGCTCTGCAAACTCTGTGTGATCATCGTTTATTATCATCTTCCTTTAGCATTACAAAAAACAAACTCTGGGATGAGAAGTGACTAGTTCAAAACCATACATCTAGTGAATGGAAGACCCAGGTTTTAAATTAAATCTAAATAGTGCCAGAATTTGTAGTCTTTCAATTACATACCACTATAGGGACCATTTGTTAGCTAAAAATGCTACAGATTTGAATCTTTCACAAAAATCCTCTTATTTGTGGATGCATTTTAATAATGTGACTCTAAACACAGCTTATACCAGCAGAATTTAAAATATGAAGCATAGAAAAAGCCAAAAGGAATTTGGAAGCTCTTAGAAAGACAACTTCAACAACCCTTTCCATGTGTTAGGTAATTTATAATATTCCTGTGTTCAGAAAAATTTCATTTTTCTTTCTCTGTTTGTTGCAAGCATCTCTCTTCTGTCATAAAGATGCCATTGCTTTGGCAAAATAAGTTAGAGCAAAATTTTAAAAGTGTATCTAAAAACATGTTCATTCTGCTGTAGGAAGTAAAATTATAGAAATTCGACAGTTGGGCATCCAGATTTGAAGAAGAAAAAAATAGTAGGCATGCCAACATCTCACTTTGAAATAGAAAACACAATCCAAAATTAGAAAAAGGTGACAATCAATTCAGAAATTCACTTATGAGCTGATATATAATTACATGCTTTGACTTCCATTTTGAATATATAACATTTCACAGAATTCTAAGTAAGGATCTGAAATAGTTGCAATGGTCAAATAGTCTCTATTCTTCTTGCCAAAAGATATTCTGAACTTGTACAGATTTAGAAGTTTTTTTCAGAGAGAATATTTCTGATACAACTGAAGAATTAATGTGCTGGTGATTTTATCTTACAAAATTACCATGGTTTTTGCGATATCTTAGCCTAAAATGAAGAGAAAAACAAAGTATTTACATCCTAGTTAAAGTTTGATACTTTACTTTTACTTTTTGCTCCCCCTAGAAATCTTGTTCTTCTTTATTTTTGCCAGGCCAGATCCTTTTTCTCTAATTCCCTAATGCTGATCCTTTGGAAATATTGCCAGGCCAGGTGGTCTCATCTTATTTTATTTTCCAAAGAACCCTCTCACATAAATACTATCCTTTCTTTTTTCAGATGAGGAGATTAAGAGTCAGAAAGACCGGATTTTCAAAATCTGATTTACGGGTTAATTTAAGACTCAATTTCTTAGTCAATTTGGCATACAATGATCTTCATTACTACCTTTGTAATGATTTAATTCTATATGATTTAATTCTTATTTATTAAAGTTATTTTTCCCAACCAGAGGATGAAATCTTTAAGGTAGAGTCCTTGTATCATGTTTTTACCATATTGTCCACACTGCCCTGTATGATGACAGATACATAGTAGGAGCTAAGGAAATCCATGGCTTTTTCAAGCTAGTAGGGATAGCACCTGCCTTGTCTATATACAGGAACAAGGACTAGAAGACATGGTGATTAAAGAGCATGGACACATCTGGGACCTCTTGCTTTCATTCAGGTTTGTGATCTATAGGTAGTTTAAAATTATAGTCCTCAGGAACTGAAACAGGGTTTGACAGACTAACAGAATAGCAATGAATTCTACTTAAGGACTTGTGTTTTTCTTTTCTTCTATAATTTATTCCTGTCTTTATTGCCTTATCCCTATCACACATTTCATTTGATAGTATCCTACTGATTTACTTCACATTCTTCAAAAATAGTACTATTATGTATGATTTATTTTATAATTCAAAAAGATTCTCTTTGATAATATTAGCTTCCTTAGGAGAATTATAAGTCTTAATATTTGATGTTATGGGACCAGATAGTTTCCTTGCCTTTATTTTTGCAAATCCAGTGTTCAATCCCATAAATCTGTGGGGATGCCCATAGCCTTCCATGTAGGTGCACACATTTATGCCTGGACTAATAAAATTTATTTTTCAAAAAAAATAAACAGTTGTCAAATGCAAACTTAAATGCACAGTAAATGTTGTAAGTATATGTATAAAATAACTTTAAAGTGTTCTCAAATCTCACTGATTCTGAGGAATACCAAAGAAAGGGCCAAATGGAGTATTTAGAGTATCATAAAGAGGCTTGGCTGTGACTCTTTCTGATTAAAGGTGATTGGAGGTGTTATGGACTGAATGTTTTTGTTGTCTCCAATATACATATTGAAGCCCTAACCCCAGTGTGAAAGTACTGAAAAGTGAGGCCTTCAGGAGGTGAACTGGCTTAGATAAGGTCATGAGGGTGGGACCCCTGTGATAGGATTAGTGTCCAGAGTTCTTTCTTCCTCTTTTTCCCAAGTAAGGATACAAAGAGAAGACAGACATCTGCAAGCTCAGAAGAGGAATGTCATCAGGAACTGAATCTGCTGGCTCTTAGATTTTAGACTTCCCAGCTTTCAAACTGTAAGAAATAAATTTCAGCTGTTCAAGCCACCCAATATGTTGTGTTTTGTTACAGCAGCCCTGGATGATTTAGGAAGACGGAGTGTCAAGCTGTTCTTTTGGACAAGTAGAAGGTAGAAATTTAGATAATGGTTTTCATATGAGCCATAGGTAGACACAAGCTAGATTGCAAGATCAATGTTGGGAGCCAAGGAAACTCAAAGATGGCATCTGAGAGGTAACTTCCAGAATGAAGCATGAAAAACTCGGAACATTTTCCCCAGTGAAACAACCATAACTGATGAAAATCATAAAAGGAAAAAAATACCCAAACATTTAAAGACTCTGGAAATTGTCCAATAGAGTAGGGCTGTATAGATTTTTCTTAAGAAAAGAGAGAGTCTATGAGAGCAGAGATCTCCAAGGTTCACTCCAAGGGAACTAACTTTATTTGGAATAGTTCAAGTTTAAAGCCTCAAGCTTAAGGGTGGTATTAAAAAAGGAAATTTTAGTGGTATTTTAAAGGTACCTGGGATTTGTTTTAATCAAGTATAAGAAGATAGGTAGACACTAGAAGTGACTGTAATAACTCACAGATCTCTAGAAGTAGGAAATATGGCATCATCCCCTTGACACAAAAGTGCTGTAGAGGAAGCAATAGAGTTGGTCAGGACCAAATGGAGCAGAAAACAAGTGAACAGAATTCTTTATTGGAAAAGGATGGGTGAAGCAAGGTAAATAGGCTTGGGATTAGCTATCAGGGGTGGCGAACAAGTTCGACTACGCGCTCGGAGATCGCTCCTCAGAGGTCCCTCCTCAGAAGCGGCATAACAAAATCCAAACTTGGCAAAGAGCCACAGTATACAAAATAATGATAAGAGGCAAAGAGCCGAAATTC
>CAUYPK010043354.1:0-37218 GCA_963574355.1 Loris lydekkerianus | reverse complement strand
CGTCCCGCGGGCTCACCGTCCCTACCACGCCCACCGCACCCGCCCCAACTCCCCGCGTGGGGGGGGACACACCACCCACAGGCCAAACAAAAAAAAAAAAAAAAAAAAAAAAAAAAAAAAAAAAATATATATATATATATATATATATATATATATATATATATATCTGTTTAGTCAGAAAGGCAATGAAATTATGATTCTGTATTCACTGGTTATTTGACTGTATTTAAGTTCTTAATTTCTTTTATCCTTATGTCTTCATCTATGAAAATAGGCAATAATTATCCCTAATTACTGATATTGTGAGGAATATATCAAGTATCAGACCTGATAGTCCTTAGCATATACTGGGCGCACAATAGATGATCAATAAAGTTTACCTCTTCTATTCAGCTTTACCTTTATTATTGTGAATTACTGTTACCTAGAGCGGTAGGTTATGCTGTGTGAACTTGACAATGGTTGAATATGAAAGGAAAATTCTCAATATCCAGAAAATGCAACTTACCACATCATTACCTTCTGCAAATATAAATAACATTCTCTGATCTTTTACATACAGAACACATTGATTTCAATACTTTTTAAAAAGTACCTATTTTAGGATTCAAATAAGCACCAGGATTAATGCAGCAACATAGATCTACTATATGTAATGTATTTTCAAATTTCTTCCTTCCCCATGTACAGTATGTATAGCGTCCGTCAGATCTGTGGAGAATATTCTTATTTTGTAATTGCTGGTGACATTTTGGAGACAGAAAATATTGACATATCCTATTGCCAGCTTGCATTACTATTTATTTCACTTTGACATATAAACCTGTAAAAATAACATCATAGCTATCATCTCATGCTTTATATCCACTTCCTGTCCATTTCCTACCGGTTGCAATTATTCTGCCTGTAAACTCCTTGCCTAGAAGAAGCCGATATGTCTTTCCAAATTATTCACCAGGGTCAATTCTGTATTCAGATTGCCTTTTCATCTTCCTTAAGTTTTACAAAAAGGAGTTTGGCTTCTTTCTATTTCAATTTCCCTGTAGCATTACCATTCATTTGACAGCCCTGCAGTGGATCTGAATTAATAGCCAGCATGGTTTGCCTATATTCTCCAGGCCTACTGCTCTTGATTTTAAAATTATAGTGTGTGTGTGTGTGTGTGTGTGTGTGTGTGTGTGTTTCTGCAAAGGAAATAGAATGTGATCAAGTGACACATACAGACAGATAAATGAGAAATTAAGTAACCTTATTTTACACCATAAACCTCCATTCTCTGGTAAGAGCATTAATATTTTAATGTAGTCAATATATTTTAGTCAAGGGGAACCAAACATAAAATGTCCCTCATAGGAAATCATCACCTCACCCCCAAATAGCAATGGAACTTATGCTTACTTTACGAACCACAACTGAAACAGATGATGAGGAAGGCTGTGGGATGATCACAGCATGAATTCATCAGCCTGATGAGCTGTTGCTGGGAAGTGACACTTCCACTGCAGAACGTTCCCAGCTAGTCTGCAGTTTCCCATGACACTGCATCATGGGCACCAATCAATTTCGTGTCCCTGCGCTGCCCTCTCCCCTTTTCCAGCTAGCTAGTTTTCTCTTTCTCCATGATTACTCATAGAATAACCCCACACTCAGACATCAGCCACCTGTGATGGTTAACATCACCCCTAGAAGTCTGAGATGCAGACATCCCCATCTCTCTTTGGCCTGAGTGTGGGCACAGGCCCTATCCTGATGCCTTGCAACACACAGAGGCTAGGCTGGAACTTTGAATAAAGCTTTCCTGAAGATTTAGAGGTCACAAACTGGATGTCATTCAACAGCTACAATGCAAGCACAATCCCATCTAAAAATCTCACCTTTCCCAGAAACGGGTTTAGAATAGCCTATATCTATGGTGGGTCATTACAAAAGTTTTGAGATACACAAAAACCAAGAAATGGAAAATCCACATGGACGGAAATAAATGAAGCCCTCCCAGCAATACCAATAAGCAAACACAGGTGAATCAAAAAAGTTGCCGCTTGTCAACTGCGTTTCTTGCAGAACACTTAATCTCAGACTTCTGGGCTCCAGGGCCAGGAGAGAATAAATTTTTGTTGTTTTAAACTAGTAGGATTATGGTAATTTGTTATAGGAATCTAGGAAATTAATCTTTATCTACCTCTTCATTAATCTTTGTTCCCCAATTTTCATTCTTTTCCTAAATTCTTCTATTCCAAAGACAGAGTTCCACATACTCTGGATAAAGATCTTGTCTCTTTCCTATGAACTAAAACAATATTTAACTAGACCGTGAACTGGTGTGGCCAAGGCACAGAGCATCAGAGTGTTTCAAAATAGTAAAAGCTTAGGTGTTATTTTTTCTATCTACAAAAATAAAATAAGGTTGTATACAGGTAGTGGTAGGAGTTCCTATGTTTCAGCCCTGGCCTGAGACACCAGCCTTTTGCTGATGTCCACTGCACTGGTACCTGCAGAGAGACCAAAAGCCAACTTCTGTGAGAGGTGAAGGCCTGAGGAGACACCCAAAGCTCTGTCTCAGGGGGCTGAGCATGGCATTGTTTGAAATGAAACCAGACTCTCATCCCTTTCTTTTCATAATTTATGCTTGCCAATATCTTTTTTTTTTTTTTTTTTTTTTTTTGAGACAGAGTATCACTCTCTCACCCTCAGCAAAGTACCTGGTCATAGCTCACAGCAATCTCAAACTCCTAGGCTCAAGCAATCCCCTTGTCTCAGCCTCCTGAGTAGCTGGGACTATAGGCACCCACTATAACACCCAGCCATTTTTAGAGACATGGTCTCACCCTTCTAAGACTGGTCTCAAACTCCTGAACTCAAGCAATCCACCTGCCTTGGCCTCCCAAAATGCTGGGATTACAGACGTGAGCCACCGTGCCCAGCCCATGTTTGCCAATATCATTCAAACTGTCCTTCCTTTCACATCAGGGGAACAGAAAACTGGTGATAACAATGTTACACAAAACAAATATAAACATGTAGTTAAAAAAAAAAAAAAAAACACTGGGTGCAGAGGCTCACACCTGTAATCCCAGCACTTAGGAGGCCAAGTCAGGTAGATGGCCTGAGTTCACAAGTTTGAGACCAGACTGAGCCAGGGCAAAACTCCATTGTTAAAAAATTGCCAGGCATTGTAGCAGGTGCCTAAAGTCCCAGCTACTTGGGAGGCTGAAGCAAGAGGATCGCTTAAACCCAAGAGTTTGAGGTTGCTGTGAGCTAACACACCACAACACTCTACCAAAAGTGACTAAGTGAGACTTTGCCTCAAAAAAATAAAAAATAAAAATAGAAACTTTTACACAAAAGGCCCATGTGTGAATCAATCTTCACGAATTTATGATTAAAAGAATCGTTGATTTTATTTCTTGCAGATTTCATACAAGGAGAAAAGGGAGAGTGAAAGGCTTTGGGTGGATGATCATCAGGCTGATTGAGTCTCTCCAGGAGAAACCAACCTCTGCGGCTCTGACAAGAGACTCAGCACGGTCACCTTCAGTGTATTTACTCAACTCTTGGTTTCACGGTCCTATCTGTTGCCACTTTATCACATATGACCTGGGATTGGCACTAATTAGTACTGAATATCAGTACTCAACCCTTTCTAGGTCTGAGCTTTACTCACTGCAAATCTGAATTTGAAGCTCCTTGTGTACAGGAGAGAGGTTGGAAATAAGACAGATACAGCTGTAGGTTCTGTTTTGGATTTAGCCACTTTCTCGTCATGGGGTCTTAGGAAAATCATTGGTTATCTATCTTCTCTAGTCTACGTTTGCTTAAGTTGCTAAGAGAGGAGACAAGCATTTATATCACAGAACTTGTGTAAGAGGTAATACAAAGATGATAATAATCCTGCCCCTTCCCACACAGGCACACATATCATGACACGACATATACTCTGCATTTTACAGGGTATGCACAGGAAGAATTATAAATGATGGTAATTATGGATGATAACCTCTTGTAGACCAGAGGTCAGCAATCTTTTTGGCAAAGAACTATGATAGTAAATACTGTACACTTTCTGTCACAACCACTGGGCATGCCTCCTGTAGTGTCAAAGCAGCCACTGACAACACTAGATTAGTGCAGTGTGGCTGGGTTACAGAAGACATTTTTAAAAAACCTGCAGCAGCCCTGATTTGGCCTACGGGGCATACTTTTCTGGCCCTTGTTCTAGACTCTCCCTAATCACAACAGGGGAATTTAGTGGAAAAACATAACTGTTCCCTATGTTATCAACTTTAAACATTAGCAATAATTCCTGAATTCCAAATTCTTAATGCTTCCCTATGTGAATGAATATATTCATAATTTCAGCTGCTATATCCTTACTGGTATTAAGTAAAGATAATGACTAAGATTTCACTTTTAATACATATATTACTAATTCTTCTAATTGTTACCATACCATGTTTTTTAAATTTTAAAGAACCTTGCTTGTTTTAATGGCCTTATTAATTATAAACATAGTATCTATTATCTTTATCAATGACTGCCTTATTAATAGATATAAATGTGACGGGTGTCATGTGAACACTCAAATCCCTTTCTAGGATCAACAACTCCTTTCTTTCAGACTCTCTTTACTCTTAAAACTAGCTTTTAGGAATAACATTCATATATTAATAGCAAAGCCCATGAATCTTAAAGCCCAGTGATTTTTTACACATGCATGTACCCTTATAACTATCCCCCTGGATCACAATCTGGAATACTTCCAGCTCTCCACTAGGCTGCCCCATGCCCCTCTCAATCAATTCCACCTGAAGGGTAAGCAATATCCTTTTAGAGATTTTTAAAATTCAAGTAACTCCTATTAACAAACTCTCCCTTGCCTTCTTATGTTCTAAAAGGGCAATATACTTTTTTCAGAAAGTTTCCTCTTACAAAAAAAAAAAAAAAAGATCATCTCATCTCCAAATGTTCTGTTCAGTGGAACATTTAATGAACTAACCTTTTTGCAGAAAACCCACCAGCTTGCCAGCTGTGCAAACAAAACTCACTCTCTGTTGTTGCTGGGGTCATTCTCCCTGGAAAGACTTACTGTGGTTGAAGGACACATTGGCAGGACTCCAGTGCACAATCCAGCACACACTACCAGCTTAATGATTTCACATTCTTTTGCCAAAAGTTTCTCACTTTTGCTCTTGAACTACTGTAGTTTCTTAACAAATACATTTTCAGCAATGGGTGCAAATCACATTTTGTATCTTCTTAAGATGAAGTATTTATAACAAAAACTGAATGTGATTTCTTTAAAGTAAAGAAATTTCACTTGAAGGCAGAAATTTAATGATGAATCTCTATGAAAAATGAGAAAATTGTTTAAGTAACTTTTTAGTTCTCCATGTCTTCATATATCTTATTTATTTTTAAACAAACCGCACCTGTGGCATGGATGATAATAAATCACGTTAAGAATCCCTACACATGAATATGAAAAGACATTAATTTGTGTTGCTAATGTTATATTTTTTGAAAAAAATATACTTTGGGGGGGAAACTTAACCACTGTATTAAGTTTTCAGAATGTATCCCAAAGAATTAGGGCTATGCTGCCCTAATTTCCTGGGCACACATAGTTGATGGTGGCTAATGTTGATTGGAGTCTAGCACATTTACATGCCTATTTGTAAACATACAGTAGCACATACCCATTGATCCTTAATGAACCATCCAAAACATAGTCATTTAAAGCAAATATCACCGATTACCTGGTAATGCTATGTGTCAACTAAGTATTTCTGCTGATTTGGCAGAGATTGGCTGATCTCAGCAGGGCTCCCCTGTGCATCCACAGCCACTTAGAGCCTCACTGAAGATTCACAGCCCTAAGCAGGTCTCAGCTGTGGTTGCAGCTCTTGGCTTCATACGATTGCTCATCTTCCAGCAAACTCCTGGGCAGGGTCCCTGCAGAGAGCAAAATTTTATAATGCCTCTTGACGTCTAGGTATAGAACGGGCTTCAATAGCATTTTGCCATATTCCATTAGGGAAAAAAAAAATGACAACAATGGCCCTGATTCAAGGGGTGGGGAAACAGACTCCACCTTCTAGTAGAAGGAGTTGCCAAGTCAATTGTAAAGCAGTGAGCTGGTGGTGGAGTAAAAATTATAGACATTTATTTTAATTATTTTCTCATGCATGTATATGTGTGTATGTTTAAATATTTATTGACATGTTTTATATAATATAAAAAACACAAATTGTGATATTATGTGTCTACCGCATGCAACCATTTACTCCATTGATGTGTTTCCAAACACATGCTTATGTTTTATTCTTTCACAAAGTGCAGCCATATTTCCAAAACTGGCCTGTCCCAAGGGAAGTTAAAACTAACTAATTTGCACTTCCAATTCTTCCCAAGATGGAAAAATAGGGACTATATTCAGATTATTATCTGAAATTAATTTTAAAAATCAGAAAAATACATGAAACATAATTCAAGAAACTGCATACAAGGCAATAAAGAAACAGTGACCTCAGAAAGATAGGAAACAAATAAGGTTAGTCCTAACATTGTGACAGCTTCCTGGAGAGTTAGAAGACCATGGTACAAAATATGGCAACACAGGACGAAATCCTTAGATTTCCTGAGTTGAGACGACAGAGATTAGAATTGGAAGACCAGCACAGTTAGAAGTTATGGGACAGAGGACCAGAGAAAAGACCTGAATGAAGGAAAAACTTGAGAAATAAGGAGAAGATTCTGTTAATGGCTTTTGAGAGGAGGTTTTTTCCCAGGTCTTGGTGATCATTAGGAGGAAAAAATTTCAGGATGTACCCCATAAGCCAAGCAAGTGACAGTTTTTTGTTTTATGCTTTTTTTTTTTTTTTTTAATTGAAAGTGATAGCATACTCTTCAAAGAAAGAGGGCAGCAGGTTCAAAAAGAGCAGCCGCTCCTAGAGGAAGTGGTTTTTGGTCTTTTAAAATCTTACTAATTGAGGAGCAGAATAGATAAGGCTAAGGGCTCAGTTTTTATAAGAACTGGGGCAGTAATTCCTAGAATTCTGTTCCCTCCCATTTTCATGCTTCGTATGGTTGTTTTGGAATTGTCATGGTGATTTCAAGCGTAAAGAAGTTTTAACACCACAATGTAAATAATATTATAATTAGCCAAAGTTCCGTATAAGTTGGCAGGGATAGCTAGAAAGCAGGTAGAAGCCAGTTCTTGCCTGTCCTCTACTTTGCTTCTGCTTGAGGATTGTTTACAATAACACCTGCAACTACTCTTCAAGCCCCTCCATCCAGTCCCAGCCCTGTCTCCTAGTCTCCTACTCTAACAGTTCCACTTGTGTTTTGCTTCTTACTGACTAGTATATTGTGCAAAGACACATCTAAAGTTGAAAACTACAATGTCCAAAAAGAAAATTATACCAGATATAATCAAAAGTAGACTAGACATGCACAAGGAAAAATTAGCAATCTTGGATGCACAGAAATAGAAATAATGCAAAATGGAACAGAAATAAAGGAGCAACAAAAACAGCCTTGGTGAGCTGTGGGAACATCTTCAAATGACCGTGTATATATACAAATGTATGTATGTGTGTGTGAGAGAAAGAGAGAGAGAGACCCAAAGAAAGGAGAAAGGGGCATCCAGGAAAAAAATTATTCAAGGCGTAATAGCTGAATTTAGCTCAAAGAAAATAATCTCAATACCAAGAAGTAGACAGGACCAAAATGTATTTCAATCACATAACTCAAAATCAGTGATAAAAACAAAATGCTAAAAGAACCAGAAAAAAGAGACATTTTACATATAGAAGAAAAATGGTAAGGGTGGCTGTCAATATGCAAAAAGAATAACATGTCATTGCTAAGTAAAGTTTATCTCAGAATGCAAGGTTGGCTTAATATTGCAAAATTACTGAACACCACTATATTAGAAAACTAACTTAAAAAATGACCATCTTAATAGATGTAGAAGAAAACATTTAACAAGATTTAATGTCCGTTCCTGATAACAACTGTCAACAAAGTTGAAACAGGAGGGAATATCCTTAACCTGATAAAGCACATCTATCAAAAACCTCTAGCTAACATCATACTCAATAGTTAAAAACGAAATGCTTTTCCCTTAGATCAGAAAAAAAAAAGTCAAGGATATTTGCTCTCAGCATTTCTATTCAACATGGCATTTTAAAAAACATATTATATCCTTAAAAATAGTCACTAAAACTAAAAAGTGAGTTTATCAACATTTCAGTATACAAATCAGTATCGAAAAAGAAAGGGTGGAAAGGGAGGCTTACCAAGGAGATGGCAGAACTTTTGGAAGCAATAGATGTGCACACTACCTTTGTACTAGTGATTTTCCAAACTTATCAAATTTCAAAATGCACAGTTTACTATCTGTCAATAGTACCTCAATAAAGCTGTTCAACACCAGAAACTATGCTTTCCTCATATATTTTTCATCTTCTTTTTGAGGCTTTTGTCTTCAAACTACACTGTCAGTGTCTATAGGAAAGTAATGACTACACACTGAATTGTAAACTATTGATCAAAATATTCATTATTTTTATAATTTGGAGAAGCTCCAAGCTCTCATAGAAAATTACCACTTGAGGACTGAATAAAGACATTCTGCTCTCTCACTTTGATTGCTCCTGCCTTTATTTAAGAGAATTCATGGGGACTGACACAATTCAACCACAGCCATGTTTCCTGAAATGTTTAAATAGTAGATTCAAGGGATCAGAGAATTGAAAGGATCCCCTAGATAGGTGGTTTTCAACTTCTCAAAACATTTTTAGAATTCTGTGTATTTCGTGTTTTCAATGTTATACAACAAATTGTTCTTTTAAAATCTTGTAAATACCTTTAAAATGGTTACAGAAAACTGCACATACACTTATTAAAATATACGAAACACACTGAGGATTACCAGTGTCCTAATTTATGTTTCACAGTCATTTACTTTTGTGAAACTCTCTAAAATAAAAGCCTTCTTGCTGTTTTAACTTAATTAAGGAGTATCTTGAATTTGCAAAGATCGCCCCAGGTTTCTGGATTTTATGTAAATATGTTGTAAATAAAAAAGGTTGCTGGTCTTCAGCAACCTTCTGTAACTTCAGAACTATACTAGCCTATTTCCCTAAAATTGTTCAAGTAAGTTCAAATCTATAGAACAAGGGCAACAAGTTCTATTAAATACAAGTAAGACCAGATATATTGGCTTAACACATCTTCCCACTATGAAATCCCATTTGACTGTGTATTCACACAAAAATGTATGAATAATATGCTCTAACAGAGTAGAAATACTTTGTGCAAAAATTTGCATTTAGTATATATTTAATGTTGTTCTTATCTATTTACATTTTAATACATTTTTTTCTTTTAAGGGTAAAACAAATTATTATTTAAGCCAGAAATGGATTACTATAAAAACCATTTGAAATTAAAATTTGATGATACAAGTGGAAAATTTGATGATGCAAGAATAAAAATGGTCGAGATGAAACTACAAATCTGGTTATATCAGCACACTGAAAACAGCATGTAGAAGCACACACATGCAAAAATCATGTTCACATAGTCACTTACAACTAACAAATAAGTAAACCCATAATGTAGCAGGTGTGAATTCACTCCTGAACATGGCAGGGATTAAGAACAATCTTTTTTTTTTTTTTTCTAAATTAAATGAAATCTGACTCTAAGCCCTGGTGGGTAATTTTTCCATATTGCCTGTCACTCTTTTGACTATATTCTATGGCCCTAAATGCTCATTTCCATCTTAGTCTGGGCATTGATGCTGAAGAGGAGGGGAGCTATGTCCAAGCTCATTTGCACACAGCCATAATCACAGGAGGATACTAGATTCCTCCTCCCCCCCCAGAATTTGAAGCCTCATGATAATAACCCAGGCATGTCCCTGATGGTCCTTGAAGTCCTGCCACACTACAGAGTACTGTGAGGAAATGAGATACAAGTTCCTGCCATTAAACCAGTCCTGGGCTTCCCACTGAGAAGGCCTTCCCTCAGCCCTAGAGTCTCTAGGGAACAATTTAGCTCTAGAATGTGCAAGAGCCAAAACTTGCAAAAATGGAAACTGTTAATTCTCCCTTGGAGCAAAAGATACTCACACAGCAGGACACAAATCTTCCCAGCTATGTCAAACAAGTAACAATGTAATTTTTAAACAAAATAACATCAGCCTAAAAATAAATATCCCAGCTTCATTTAGTATAAATTAAACCATTAAGCGTTGTCAAAAACTTCACCAAGGAATGCAATAAAATAAGCTTATAGCTTTACTCCGCATAAGTTACTGCCTTTCAATTTTCATATATTTAAAAAGTATTCTTCTAATACATGGAAATATATGCAAATTGAAAAGCAGAAAATTGCACCAAACATAAAGAAGCATATACACATATATACAAATGTGCATATGTAATTTGCTTTGTTATTTTGTAAACACAAGTATAGGATTGGTGTTTTCCTCATAAATATTGCCTTTTGTGCATTGCACACTTTCTGTTTTGTCCTATCACCTCTTGATCTCTTTTTATTTATATTTGCTAGTAATATTTCTTCTTCTGTTCTTTTTTTTTTTTTTTTTTTTTTTTTTATCCTGCAATACTTAATAACAGGAGCTCATATTTTTGAAATGTCCATCGTATGTCCAGGAAGCACAGTAGAAAAATGATCTGCATTCTCTCAAAGAATTTCACTCTTCATTGTTGTTAGGAATATTTGGACTCTAGAGGGAGGTTTCTGCACCTAAGAGTTTATATAAGTTACTCAAGGTCACATAGTATTCAGTTTTTCCATTCCTTTTAATCCTGTGAAAGCTGTAGGGCTGTATTTTCTAAATGAATTTAATTGTCTCTGTTTCCATAGGAGAATTCAGCCTGTTCTTACCTAAAGAAATAACTAAAGTATTGATTTTATTCCATTCGCCTTTCTTTACATTTTTCATTTTCTCTACTTTGCTTTTTGAACTTTTCATCCTTGTACTTTTGGACATTGAAATATATTTTCTAATTTCTGTAGTGATTATCTTCAAAATGCCAGCAGTCATCATCAAACACACTATTTCTGTATTATATGAAGGAAAGTTACCACTTATTTTGTCTTACAAAGAAATTCTCTTCCCTTACAACTCACATTCCAATAAAATGAGACCTTTAACCATTTTAATTTACTTAAAAAAAAAAATATTTATTGAAGAATAATTTGCATTTAGCAAAGAGCACCTTACGCATACAGTAATGGAATTTTCATCTATGTATCCAACCTGGTAACCACCACCCAAATTGAGATACAGAATATTTCTGCAGCCTTCCTCAGTCACTGCCCCCTAGACCCAATGTAACAACTACCGTATTCTTAAACTTTTTATAAAAGGAATCATAAGAGCATGTGTTGCTTTGTGCCCAGCTTCTTTCATTCAGCATACTGTTTTTGAGATTCATGTAAATATCAATCAGCAAGTAACTTAAAAAATTACTTGCATTTTATTATACAAGTAACCACTACTATTTATCCATCTTTCCCTGATGAACACCTGAAATGCTGTAGTTTGTCGTAATCGTGAATCACACTCACTTGTGTGTGTGGGTTAAGTAGACCCATGCCCACATTTGTTCCTGTGCATACACTTAGGAGCAGAAGAGCTGAGTCATAGGAGCTTCGTGTTTGACTTTATTAAAAACTGGCAAATGATTTTCCTAAGTCATTTTACCAATGTACACTTTGATACGACAGCCTCTCTGGCTATTGATTCATTCCAATACTTATTATTGAGGCCTTTTAAATTTTAAATCTTCTTAGAAATTTTATTGAGATAATGATTGTCAGTCAATCTGTGTTTATTTTGACTTTCCCTGATAACTAATAACATGAACACTTTGATAGAAGCCAGAGGCTATCAAAGAGTGGGGAACAGGGCGGAGACAGAGGGGAGGCCCCCTGTACGGCACCAGGTCAGCCATAGTTACTACTGGCTGTTGCTAGGCAGAACATGGGGGGCTCCCCATAGGGGGTTGGGCAAAAGAAAGCCACTGGCAGGAATAGAAGGCCAATAAGCAGAGGCCTGTCAGTTAAGGTTTAAAGAAACCAATCAGTGTAAGCCAGCTAGGTTTGAAGGACCCAATCAGTGCTTGCCACAAGGTGTGGGTGGGCCAACAAGGCATCAAAGCCGCAAACAGCTGAGCTGCTGCAGCAACCCGTTCAGTACCCCTTATACCACGGTATTGGAAGCTTCTCTGTCTTCTAATAACTATGGCTCTATTGCTTCCTCTTGTCTGTGGCCTGTGAATTCATTCTTCCATTCCTGAGAGTAAGAACCCAGCAATGAGAACAGAAATCCGGTATCACCTTAAACTCCTTTCCATGTTCTTACAAATTATTCTTTGTCAAGTCTTTTCCCATTATAAAATTCAGTGATTTACATCTAATGAACTACCGTGATTCCTCACTGCGGTTGGTGAACTGCACTCCACCCAAAACATACAAAGGGGTACACCCTCTATGAATTATTCATTTTCACTTCCATAAAAACCCCTTAACCCAGCTAATCTGAGAGGTGAATTTGAGGTAGCCTGTGCCTCCGCCTTGCATTGACTCGTCCTCAGAAATAAATCCTTTCCTCTCTGACAAGTCTCCTTGTCTCAGAATTGGCTTTCTATGAGGGGAGCCACAGTGAACCCCCCTTGTGGGTTCCTTAACAATCAAGTCTGTTCCCGTTATAAAAATTAGTGATTTTTTTTTTCTTCCTGATATTGTAGCATGGGAAAATATTCATATTAGTAATTAGACTTCTAAGAACTGGTAAGGAGAATATGTAACAAGGTAAGAATTGGTAAGAAAGAATAATGTAAAATAATTACAAAAAGATTATAATATAAAGAGTCAAAGTATTTGAACATGTGGTTTACGTAAATAGAAATACACATAACCAATAAACATGAAAAGATATCCTACCTAGTAATTTAGAACCAACCAAATTTAATAAATATCAATAGCTTTCATAAATCATGCAAAAATGAAAGTGTGACATAAGCGAGTGTTAGTGAGGAAAAAAGAAATTGAGAACCTTTATAAACTACAGGTGGGCATATAAATTGGAACTGCTTCCAAAAACTCATCTAACAATGTCTAAAAGATTGGAAAGTGGGCATCGCTAATATTTAGCAATTTTGTTGTATGGTATATGTACATTAAGGGTATTATTTATTACAAAAATAATTTGGAGAAACATGAATAACCAATAAAAGAGAGATGGACGCAACAATTCTAGAGTGTGTGTGTGTGTGTGTGTGTGTGTGTGTGTGTATATATATATATATATATATATTTTTTTTTTTTTTTTTTCTAAATCTGGTACCTGGACTAGTAGTGTTAGTATTTCTGGCAAACTTGTTAGAAATGCAAATTTGGGGCCAATCTCAGACCTTTTGAATCAGAATCTCTTGGGGTAGGGTGCATCAATCTGTTTTGACAAGCCCTGCAGTGAATTCGAATGCTTGCTAAAGCCTGAGAACTGTATACTGGAGTTCCATGTATTATATAAATATATATTTACTAAGAACATAATATAGATAGCTGGGAGAATAAAAGGAAATTTCCTAACAGTGGTGGTTGTCTTTGGCATTGGAGCTAAACAACAAGCCTCAAATATCTGTAATGTCGGGTGGCGCCTGTGGCTCAAAGGGTTAGGGCGTTGGCCCCATATACCGGAGGTGGTGGGTTCAAACCCAGGCCTGGCCAAAAACTGCAAAATATATATATATATCTGTAATGTCACATTTATAAATATTAAAATAAAACTGAAGCAAGAAGGACAAAACAATAATACTTCTTAATGCTTTGTGGGTCTTTGTTAAAACATTCCCTGCATCCATTTAAACTTTTTCAACACTTTTAAAAAAGAGAGAGAGTACACAGAACATGATGTAAATGGTTATTGAATGATGTAGGCATTGAATGTGGAAAGCAAAATATCATTTCAAGTTTAATTGAAAAATATCTTCAGATTGCAAAGCAAGCTCTTTAAAAACAAAACAACAGAACCTATGATTTTATAATCATTAATTGTTAAATTTACTGAATCAAACTTTTCAAGGTTTTACAACTCAAAACAACATTCAGAGGCTGAGTGTGGCTCAAGCCTGTAATTGTAGCACTCTGGGAGGCCAAGGCAGGAGGACTGCTGGAGCGCAGGAGTTCAAGACCAGCCTGAGGCAAGAGCAAAACCTCATCTCTACTAAAAAATAGAAAAATTAGCCAGACATTGTGGTGGGTGCCTGTAGTCCCAGCTACTTGGGAGGCCGAGGCAAGAAAATAATTTAAGCCCAAGAGTTTGAGGTTGTTGTGAGCTATGATGTTCCCACAGCACTCTAGCCTAGAAAACAGAGTGAGACTGTATCTCAATAATAATCATAATGTAACTAGGATCCATAATCTTAATTTTAGCTCTTTAATTTTTATCAGAACTGTCCCATTGCCCTTGAAATATTATCTTTGAAATATCTTGATTTATACTTGAAATAATATAATAAAAAATACAGTTATTTGGACAAAATGTTACTTTTATTGTTTATATATTTCGGTTGTATAAGATTACATTTATATAAACTAGGCATATCTTTGCTTTGGATCCCCTCCAATACCCCAGATACAGATACTATGTCATTCAATACCTCCAGAGAACTGGAATTCCCAGGTGCTCTTTGTAAAAAAAAAAAAAAAAAAGTTTATGTGCCGCCATTCAAATCTTCCAGTGTCTCCCCTAATGTTACTTCTGCCACATGATACTAATAGTTCTGAAAGGAGAATAGCCAACTTCCTGTCACTTACAAGATGTTCCCCAAAATAACTAAGTTCATGATTAAGCATATCTTGCTCTTTGGTACTGAGAGCTAAGCCAGCACAGGCAGCCTAGCTTTGGCTGGTCTTATACTCAACTGTGACCTTTTCTGTGCAACACAAAAGAAATATAAAAACATCCTTGACCACTAAGGCTTAAATTTTAGTTGAGGATATAGGAAGTATCCACTTGCAGCATTATGCAGGGAAGCACCACCATAAAATAGCATTCTTCATGGTAACCACAAAATGCTAAATCATCTGGGATGATACTGAACGCAGAAGGAATTTTAAGAGAGATTGTAGTGTCGTGGAATTATTAGCAGGAAGATTTTGCAGAAAAAAAAAATGAACTTAAAAGTTAGACAGTGGTGTTGAAGAAAGCTGTGGGCAACAGAAATATTATGGAAAGTGGAGGATGGTACAGTTGAGAGAATGGAGTGGCCACTCTAAGTGGTAAAGACAGTTAAAATGTAGGAGAGAAAGTAGCCTGGATTTAATAATGCAGCACCCAGAAATTTGAAACGTGCAAAGACTTGGCATACAGAATACCACATGTTCCCTGATTAATAAAGGTGTAATTTATAAGCATATTCAACCCATACTCAACCTGGGAAACGGTAAAGAAGAAATAATGTCATTTCCATCATCAAGGAGCATTAATATTTTATTGCCTGTCTTTGTTTCATAACTCTTTTTTGTTTTAAATTATAAAACATATACTCAGGAACTTTTCAAAAATATGAGAAATATCAGTCGATGTTTACTGAGTGCCCATCAAAGTGCTTTTTCTTTTTAGTACCATGTGATCCTTGCAACAACCTCATTACCTTTACTTACCAAGAGGGAAATGTGCAGAGACGTCAAGTGACCTCTCCAAAGTAACAAAGCAAATCGGCAGTGCTATTCACATTTTGACCCCCTGCATTGCACTCAGAGCCCACACATGCATAGTCACTCTACTGCACCCTACCCCCCTTACTTATTTGCCTAGTATTTTATCTACTATTTTGTGTACTATCTTTCTTATGAAAATATGAGTTTGATTTCTGTGTTAGAGTTTGTGGTATGTATGTACTATTAATCCTCAAAATATTCCTTAACTGTTAGATGTTGCATTGTTTGAAAATTTTTGCTCTTGTAAATCATATAACATTGAATGTATCTGCACAGAAATGTTTTAAAAAGTGTTCAATTAACTCCTTCAGATTAATTCTTATAAATACATGTAAAACTGCTAAGGCAGAGTGGGAAAATACTTAAAAATATTATATTATCAAAATATTTCCCCAAATTTACCTATATGAGAGAATGGGGCCATACCCAATGTATAAGCAAGAGACATTCTGTTACATCTTTTCTAAGAATTGTAATTTTATTAATTCAATGTTTCATTGTGAGATAATTATAGATTCACAAACATTTGTTAGAAATAATACAGAAAAATCTCATGTGGATTTTACATGTCCACTGTGTTCTTCAATGGCACCGTCTTGAAAAATCTGAAAAGCCATGGTGCAATATTGGAAACACTGGCCTGGAAACAGTGAAAATACTAAAAATCACCATCACCACCAGGATTCTTTGCATTGCACCTTCATAGCCACACCCACTTTCCTCCTGGAATCATATAGTATGCAAACTTTAGGGCTTCTTTTTTTTCGCTGAGCAAAATTCTTCAGAGATTCATCCAGGTGGATGCGCGTATCAGTAGTCTGTTCTTTTGCATTGCCAGGTAATAATCCATAGTAATAATCTATCACATTTTGTTTAACCATTCACTTTCTGAAACATATGTGGAGTGTTTCCAGTTTAGGGCTATTATGAATAAAACTACTGTGAACATTTGTGTTCATGTTTTTGTGTAAACATATTTTTCATTTCTTTGGTATAATTCTCATTTCGTTCATGTTTTCACGTGAACATAATTTTCAAAATTGTCCAAGAGTACAATTTCCAGGTCACATGATAGTTACATATTTATTTTTATCAGAAACTGCCAAACTATTTTTAGGGTCGACAAAACATTTTACATTCTCATCAACAATTTATGAGTAAACTACCTTCTCCCCATCTATATAGCTACCATTTGGTGCTGTCCCAATTTTTTTTTTTTCTTTTTTTGCCATTCTGATAGGTATGTTGTTTTAATGAATCATATTTTTCTTTTAACTCGCTGCTAATTTAATCACAATAAAATGATTTCTCATTTTACTTTTGAGGGTTTTTTATCTTCTCAATTTCTTGAGCATTTGTGTTTTTTCTATAAATTGTATTTCATGTGCTTTTTTGGTATTTTTTTTCAAGTGAATGGATTTTTTTTAATTTCAGATTAATATTAGCATACAAACCATTAAGATACAATGTTTTCATTTGTCAGGTAAGGCCCCTGTTGTAGTTGTGCCCCAACCCAGGAGGTGTGCCATATACCCTTACGTTGTGCCCATTAAGTGAGAACGTACCAATTCCTCCCTTCTTCTCCCTCCTCTCCCTTTCCTTTTTCCTCCCACTTGAGTGTAATTCAGTTTTTTCTTGTGTGGCCACGTAGTTGTTCATCTACTAGTTCCATATTAGTA
The DNA here is from genome assembly GCA_963574355.1 of Loris lydekkerianus. NCBI lineage: Eukaryota > Metazoa > Chordata > Mammalia > Primates > Lorisidae > Loris > Loris lydekkerianus. The sequence goes on along the minus strand of CAUYPK010043354.1, from coordinate 19,777 downwards.
TTGAGTACATTGGATACTTGCTTCTCCATTCTTGAGATAGCTTTACCAAGAAAAGTGTTCTTCAATGCTGCAAGTAAATACAAAAGATGTAAAGTCTTCATCTTTTTATGGCTGAATAGTATTCTGTGGTATACATACACCATAGTTTGTTAATCCATTCATGAGTTGATGGACACTTGGGCTGGCTCCAATATTGGCAACTGTGAATTGAGGTGCAATAAACATTCTGTTGCAGATGTCCTTATAGTGAAATTATCTCTATTTCTCATAAGTTATCTTAGTCTTATTCAGGATACTGTAACAAAATGCCATAGACTCGGTGGTTTATGAACAACATAAATTTGTTTCATTCAAATGTGTTTGTTTAAACTTATTCTTCACAATTCTGGAGTTTGCAAGTTATAGATCTGGTGAAGGCTTTCTTTTAGGTTTCCGATTGCTAACCTGTATCTTTACAGGGATGAAAGAGAGGTAGCTAGCTTTCTGTCCTCTTCCTGTAAAGGCACTAATCACATTAAATAGGGGTTCAATATAATTGTCATCCAAAGACTCCAGCTTCTAATACTACACCAATGTGGGTTAGGACTTCAATATATGAATTTGAGGGGATACAAACATTCAATCCATTGCATAATTGTATTAAGGTATTAAAAATATAGTTCATGTGATTTTACATACTAATTATATTAATCTTTCATTTTATTAATTACTTTTTTCTGATGTTACTGGAATTGCTTGAGCAAGTAAATGTTTGAATTTTCTTATGAAGCTTTGTTCTTAAGTCCTGAATGGCAACTAACACACTAATAGAAGCTTTTTAAATGTGCATCAATTCTTGATTGTCTCTGTTGGTTGAATAGAACTAAACAGAAGGGCTTTTAAATTCTGAATAGAATCTTCCTCTGTACAGTATACATAAACTTACTCCTTTTCTATTAGTACTAAGCTTGCTTCATTATTCACCTTCAGTAGCAGATTATTTGTTATCAATGGACTATCAATTGTCTCTGAAGCTAGAAATTTTTTTATTCCTGGTTAGTATTTTAAAATCCTCAGCCCATCTTGTGCTTGAAATACAAGTACGATACCTGGAAATATACCATTTAAGTCTATAACATGTAAATGTATTTCTGAAGAGAACAGGGATTTTATACGTAGAGTCAGAGGACTGAGTGAGCTTTGCGAATTTTATATTTGTTCACACTCATTCTGGCTCAGTCGAAGAGTTGCTCAGTGACCTTACGAAAATTGTTCAACCTCTTGCCTTTTCCATTTCCTCTTCTGTAAACAGAAAACAAATCATTTTCTGCCCACTTGGTCTGATCTCAGAAACTTCACTGATGAGATAAAGGCAGTGGAAAGGTTAAGACAAAAGACAGCCTTCGGTCGGGAACAGATTCACTTTAATTATCCACCCAGGGAATATTTGTGTTTGCACTAACCCTTAATATCGATTATAAGACAGGGAAGCACAGTGATGTCTGCAGCAGAAAGCACAGGGTTGGGGCTCTAGGATGTTCACCCCAAAGCCATGGAAAGCACGAACAGCTAGTCACAAGAATTCCAAGCACCACAAATTCATCTCAGAAAGTCTTCACAAAGCCTGGGATTATGCTGAGGGTTTGTGTCCACAGACACACGCTCCGTAGATGAAGCCTGACGGAAGAACTCCTTGCAAAGGACAAAGGTGAAACCATGGGAGGTGGGGATGTGGAACATGGGATGGAGCTACTGCCTGACGTCTGAGAAAGGCGAACTTATCAGCCCAGACCCTAATTCCCCCGGACACAGCAAACACTGCTGGATCTTCCAGACAGGAGATGCAGTGAAATATCCATCTCTCTCTGAAACACAGTTCAGCAGGATTTACCTGAAGAAAGCAACTCCTTCTTTTTGGCTTGAAGGTAGTAGCTCCTTCTCAGAGCATGCCAAGCAAGGGCAAAATTCTCCCATTCCCGGACTTCTGAGATTTTTGAGGTTAATCCAGGCCAGGGCTGGCACATTAAGAACTAGAAGCCAAAAATAACCTTCCATATGCTTTTACATGGCTTGTGAGCTAAGGACGGTTTTCACATTTTTAAAATTTTCGGATTAATATACCTGGGTACAAATGTTTAGGTTACATTGTGTTTGTTAGGTGAAGTCAACAAACTTCACCTAACAAACACAATCCACAAAACAAACTCCATCACCCAGGAGGTATGCCATATAGCCACACATTGTCCCAGTTAGGTGAGAGCTTACCAAAGTCCCTTCCTTTTGAAATGGCTGGGAAAAAACAAACAAACAAAAAAAAAACTCAAAAGATGAACACTATTCTGTGACTTGTGGAAATTATGTGAAATCCAAATTTCCAGGTTCCTAAGTGATATGCTATTGGAACACAGCCATGCTTATTCATTTATGTCTTACCTGGCTCCTCACAGGGAAGGAAATGACTGATGATCCTCCCACTCCATCACTGGGCCGATCCACTGGGGCTACACCTTGCTTTGTGCCTCTGCCTACATGTGAGCCTGGAACTTTGACAGCAGCAATTGTCAAAACTATTCTTGTTTTTAACTCGAACTTCCAACCTACTCAAACTAATTACGTAAGCACCCTTAAAATAATCTACAGTAAATCTACTCACTTCCTTGCCTGAAGGCAAAAGGCAAGGAAAAGTAGAAAATTCTTCCTCTGTCAATACTGCACCCATAAGCATCACGTCACTGAGCCTCCAGGGTAATCTAGTCCATTACTCATGGCCAACTTTCCTCTGTATTCCTAGCAAGACTTCTTAGGTGGCTCCCAGGGGTCTATTCAGATGTAGGGTATTCAAGAACTGGGTTCCACAGAGATTCACCAAGTCCATCCAAGCACACTCTTTTCCATGGCCTTCCATGGCCACTTCCAGGAGCTAGAGACCTGGTCCTGAAGGAATTTACACAGTTTCCACTCTGCAATCCCACATATGCCTGGAAGGAGGCAGCACAGGCCAGCATGCTGGCCTCTCAGTTCTTTAAATGGCATATCTTGAGTATCTGATTTCCTGCCAGTTAACCTCCTCAGCCTCTCAGCCTGTCTAAAGAAAGCAAAGGAAAGTATTTTTAGTGATAAAGGAATATCAAGTATCAACCTGTTTGGTGTAGGTCACAGACAGATCTGTGGATCAGCAGCATTAAGATCACCTGAGAGCTTCTTAGAAATGCAAAATCTCAGGCCCCACTCAGACCTTCTGAATCAGAATCTGTGTTTTCACAGAATTTCTAGGTGATTCATATGTACATTGATGCTTGGAAAAGTACAGAACTCCTCCACCACTGTCATTCGGTAAAGTGGGAGCCTTTGATACCTCAAATTGGGGGTCCGGTTCTGATTTCGCTCCTCTCAGTAGCACCTTCAAGCCTCCAGAAGAGTGTCGTGCTCACACCTTCTAGCAGAAAGTGTCCAGACAGCTGCCTCATTCCCATTCTTTCTTTTTATTCAAAACCAGCAGTGCTGGAGATCAGACCCTATTTCATAATCAACTAATCCTCAGCTTAAACTCTTCATGTCCAATGTTAGTGAGCCACTCAGCTAAAAGACACGCACAGAAATTCTTAAAGAAACATTTACCTTTATATTTCCTTCAATGGGTGAATAGTCAAGTAAAGTATGATACTGCCACACCCTGGAACACCACTCAGTAGGAAAAAGAAAAAATAAACATCAGTAATACACACAACAACTTGAATAAACCTCAAGTAAATTATGCTAAATGAAAACAGCCAACATCAAAAGGATATACACTGTACAATTTCATTTATATAACATCATTGAAATGGCATAATTACAAGAATAGAGACTAGGTTAGTGGATGACACGAGTCAGATGTGGAGGGAGAGGGTAAGTATGACTCTAAAGGGGAAGCAGGAGGGATTCTCATGGTGACGAAAGAGTTAAGCTGGGATATTTATCTCAAAGGACTTTGGGGGAGGCGCAGTGCCCCACAGGTCAGTGAGTAGGGTGCCAGTCACATACACTGAGGCCAGCAAGTACGAGCCCGGCCCGGGCCTGCTAAACAACAATGACAACTGCAACCCAAAAATAGCCAGGCATTATGGTGGGCACCTGTAGTTTCAGCTACTCGGGAGGCTAAGGCAAGAGAATCATTTGAGCCCAAGAGTTTGAGGTTGCTATGAGCTATGATGCCACAGCACTCTCCTGAGGGTGACATAGTGAGACTCTGTCTCAAAAAAAAGACTTTGGGGGAGGTACTAACATTTGGACAATAAGTGTTGTTATATTGTTAGACTAAAGGTTTTTTTATGTTGTTTAAGTTTTGTTACATTTTTGTTTTCTTGATCATTCTTTCAGATAAAGTTAAAATTTTCAGATAAAGTTATAATGTTTCTTTCTATCCCATTATAAAAACTATTAGAATTGCAACTGAGGCAGAACAGTATTGGAGATGTTATTTTCACCATTCTTCAGATTTTTGGCTCTCTGACAATAAAACTTGGTGGATCTATTTTTAAAAAAGAGAGTTCTTGGCATTGTGATCATGGTGGTGGTCACACAGAACTCTACATGGGATCAAATTGCACAAATTGCATAGTACACACACACACAAGTGCATTATAACTGGTGAAATCTGAATAAGGTTTGGTGATTGTACCAAAATAGCCCTCCCAATTTTGATTTACTACTCTAGTTATGCAAGATATTCTTTGGGGGAGGCTGGGCAAAGGGTTCACAGGACCTCTCTTTTATTTCTTTGCAGCATTTTGTGACCGTAAGTACTTCAAAATAAAAAGTTAAAATAAGGTAATTTAAAATATAGATGCACTTACATATGAATTAATGAATAAGAAAATCAATAAACAGAGAATTATCCAGGATAGGAGTGAGATAGGTAGTTACTTTTCAGTTGGGAATGTGTTTTCTGTATTTCTTATTATTCAATGTTACTAAGATTCCATCAGTTAAAATTCTAGCCTCTAATTTGGCTGATTCTAAAGAGAAGTTCCAGTCCTATTGGCATTTGGGGAAGGAAGGGGCATCATTAGGTACCCTAAGATAAGGGTACTTTATAAATCAATGCTTCACAAGTCTAGAGACATTTAATACATAAAAATGATTGTCCTTATGTAAAGCCACAAGAACATCTCATGTCTCTCACATGCTACTTTTATCTAAGACATCTAGTTGGAACTGAAAGAATTAAAAATGCATTTATGGGGGGTCTGAGGTCAAGATCTTAATATATTGACCCTGCTTCCACTTCCTAAACCCCAGGAACTTTCCTTTACAGCGATCTTAAGGAGAATTAAAATTAACTATGCATTTTAACAAAATAACCACTTTCACCCTTGCACATGTAATTGCTTGAATTTTAGTTTTAATTCTATCTCTTGCTGTAATTATGAGAATAATTAGATGTCAGAGTTCAGAGCTTCTCAAATATAAGGAGAGAAGGACAGTCAAAATGAAATCCTTTTTCCTGTCCTTTAATATCAATTGCTAACACAGCCACAACTAACATTTTCATAGTGTTTTGAAACTTATAAGACACTTTCCCTTAGAAAGATCCACCTAGGAGTCAACTTGGACAATATGGGAAGCAGTGTTAAAAGCTATTAAACTAGAAACTGAAAATCAAATGGACATTTTCCACCAATAAACAAAGGCCTGTTTGGGTACAATGAAAAAAAATTGGGACATCACCCTTCCCCCCAAAAAATCTCTCACTCTGATCTTTTAGTTTTTTTGACTGTAAACCCAATTGCTCTCCCTTAGAAGTTGAATGAATCCTGAGCTTGGGGGCAGGAAATGTTACTAGAAGAAGAGGCTCTGGCCTCTTCACTGTCACTGTCACCTGTCACTGTCAGCCAAATGCAGAGATGGGGATTAGGTACAGTGGGTTTTATTATCAGAAGGCCTTTCAAATCGGTTCCGTCTCAGTTATAATTTTAATAGTTTTTATAATGGGAATACAAGGCAGCAAACCCAGAAAATTTTAACCTTATCTGATAGGAAATAACATCATAGTAGCCTTCATGTTAACAATGTAAAATGTTTAACCAACAGGAAGGAAATTTTCACTTTAACAGAATATCTAAGAGAATCATTAAAGAACACATCATATCATCAAAGTAACATTCACTCTACCAGTATCACAGCACCTGTTGTCTATGTGTGACTACCTCTCAAGTCTCCTAAGATAAACATCCTCACGATCTTGGGGACACCTTAGCTAGATAGTCATGGAAGATGTGTGGGAAAGGCTGAGCAGACTAGGTCAGCTGTACTCCTTCAGCTCAGCTTCTCAGATTCCATCTTGAAGGCCACTTTTCTGGCTTCAGAAACAAAGCTAAAGATATGAACTAGAATATGAACCTGGAAAACACTAGTGAAGGACAATGGCTTGGAGTTGGGTATTGTCAAGGGATGGAAAGGCACTGATTTCTGCAAATGCTATTACAGCAGCCGAGTCTTGCACTCCTAAGGTCAGACCCACCTTGGAATTTTTAATGATGAGCAAATAAGAAGCTTATTTGTTGACACCTGTCAAATTGCATATTCTCTCACTTGCAGCCAGAGAATTCCCTATAGCATCACAGTTTAACAGGATGGGACACTCTTCCCACACTCTCAGGAGGAAGACTGGCACCTGGAGGCAAGGGGGAAGCAGAGTAGAGATGGCTTGGAGAGCTGCGGCATTCTCCCTGCAGCCGGACAGGTGACCAGAGAAGCTCAAAAAAGAACTGGGTGGTCTCACCTTGAATGGAGAGTTGGGGGGCGGCGAGCTAAGAGTGGATAAGCTGTCACCTTTCTGATTTCCCCAAAGGAGGCTTGAAATGAAATTATATTGATAGACTGAGACTTTGTTGAAAGGAAACAGGGCTGACTGTCCCGGGGCTCCAGAACACATTTATCTGTTGAATTCTCCACAGGTATGTGCTTTGGGAAAGCAATTCTCACATAGGGCTATGGGGACATTAAAATCAATTGAGCCCAGAGGCAAATTAGAAACCAAATACAAAAATGCAAAAGGACAAGCGGTAATTAATGGTCACCAAATTAGAAAGGACAAGAAGCAGAAAGGGCAAGCTCAGGCACAAAGCCAGGTATCAAGAAGCAGGGTGTGGCTTGTAAATAAGGAATGGTATGGGGCATTACCTAAGGCAGACGCTGTGTTTTCACAGCTATCTCTTGTGAACCATGCAGGATATAGACATGCTGGCTGAGCTTAAAAGGTCAGGGAGGGGGAGAACTGAAGTGACGGGAATAGAAGGGAATAAGACATGGTTGTTTTCCTCAGACGCCTTATGGTACAGTGCAGAAGGTAGATGCAGTCACTGGAAACAAAATGACAGGTGAAGATGGGAAGTGCTTTGCAAGAGAAGGAAAGAAAAGCCCGAGGAAATATGGGAGAAAGTGACATTGGTTTTTATTCTGGGAATCTCAGAAGGCTTCATGGAGAAAGACACACTTGAACTGGATCTACATAAGATTTCGAGAAGCAGAGATGATGGGAAGAAACATGAGTGGAGGAACAGCAAGTTCAAAGACAAGAAAGGTCAACCAAAATATGCAGAGCATTTTGGAGAGTGTGGTGCTTGAATATACATAGAGATCCACTGGTGCCTGACAGCCCAGTAGTGGGCCAGGGAAGAAGCTGCAGAGACTGACTGAGACTGGCAGGGGCCTGGCCTGAGACAGAGACTGACCTGCCTGGTAGGGCTGGGAGGGAATGGAGCAGGGGAAGAAAAGGGGAGAAATACCCATGGGGGGAACACATCAGAGAGAGCTCATGATATTCCTGGCTGGGAGTGTCAAGGGGGCTGTAGAAGTGATTCTGCATTCAGAAGTCTCCATCTGGTTGGAGGCAGGTCAGAGACAACAGAGTGAGAGGCTTTGAGACTTCCAACCAATACAGCTGGGAGATGGTGACCCTCTTATAAAACTATCGGTGCTAGATTTTTCTGTCCTTTTTTTTTTTTTCTTCAAATGATTCATATCAAAGATATGCACTTCTGCCTATTTTAAAAATCAGTTACATGTGAGATTATTCATAACTTCAGAATGATTCTCATATTATTTTGACATATGTAGCCTGAGTTTGGATTCCCTACATACAACGAGTAAGACAAGAATTGGGGTCTATGACACATAATTTATTGAGAATGCTGAGACTGTGGGCTCCTCTGGAGTTTAGCCTTGGGTTGATCCCATGGGGACCCATGAAGCATGAATTGCACCACAGAGTTGATCCCAATTTGAGACCAGATCGGTGTTCTGTATCCCTGGCTTCAAGTTGCTCTGGAACCAAGTGAGAGATGAGTTTAGTCCCCGAGGTATGAAGTTTTCCACTAGTTTTTTTTATTATTATTACTATTATTTATTTTATTTATTTATTTATTTTTTTTTTTGCAGTTTTTGGGTAGGGCTGGGTTTGAACTCACCACCTCCGGCCTATGGGACCAGTGCCCTACTCCTTAGAGCCACAGGCATAATATTTATTATATTTATAATAATAATAATTATTATTAATTATAATAATAATAATTATTAATTATTATTAATTATAACAATAATTATCATTATTAGAGACAGAGTCTCACTTTGTCATCCTTGGTAGAGTGCCATGGTATCACAGCTCACAGAAACCTCCAGCTCTTGGGCTTAGGTGATTCTCTTGCCTTGGCTTCCTGAGTAGCTGGGACTACAGGTGCCCGCCACAGTACCCAACAATTTTTTGTTGCTCTTTGGTGAGGACAGGGTTTGAAGTCGCCACCCGCAGTATACTGGCGTGGTGCCCTACTCACTGAGCCACAGGCACCGCCCTTTCCACTGGTTTAGGGCAACTCTCTAGAGAAGGGAGCATCTGTGATATTTGAGTTGCCAACATTGATAGCATCTGGGTTTGGGGCTGCTCCCCTGGTACAGTGGGTTTGGGTAATTTTCAACAGGGTCCACTACATTATGGGTTTGAATGGGTAACTTTAGGTAACCATATCTCAAATGGGTATTTCAAATAAAGGATATTTTGGTGACTTGTCATTGTCCCTTATTTTATCCCTGATGATGAGCTTAAAAAAAAAAAAAAAAAAAACAAACTTGCATCTCTAAAGTGGGCATCTTGGACCAAGATCTTAGAAAATAGCGAGGAGATTTCCAAGAGAGTACGAGGGCTCTATAAAATCTTCCATTTCCAGCCCCAGCTTTTCTTTTCCCTACAGAGCACCATGATCGGAATATATTCTCATCAGAATTTGTGAGTCACCATCTCCGTTGCCTGGTAACATTTTAGCTTAATCATCCATCGATCTCAAATGGCAGGAAACACCTGAGCCCAGAAACAGAGTGAGCACCGAATAAGAAATAGTCAGGCTTTGGTGCTAAAATCCTGACTCAACCAAGACCATTTCTGAGGGGAAGGACTTTTAGATAAATCCCACGTGGCTGATAAGCAAGTTTCAGTAAAGATCAGGGTCATACTTTAGTTACTTACAACAAAAAAAAATTAACGAAGGCAATAGATCCAGGGCTGATCACTTCCTAGGCTTCTGAGTTTCTGTTGCATAATCATGGGAAATAGTGTGTCCAGAGTTGTTTGTTGTACAACACAGTTCAAAATAATAATAATAACCGCAAGAGGAAAAAACAAAATCCCATGTCTAAAGGACATGGGAGCTGGCTCAAAGGAGCTCCTGCTGGCCAAATAGGAAAATTTTAGCACCAAAGTACTTAAGGATGGTAATCCATGAATCTGTAACAAATATAGCCAGAAAGAATCAAAATATAACCAGGGAAAAAGGAGGGCTCTGTCTCAGAAGAAAGCCGATTGCTTTCTGGTAGATGCAGCTGATGAACTGGAGTTAGAAAATCATTATTTTGCAACCATTAATCAAGCCAGAATTATCAAGGATTTTAAATGCATGGAGAAAATTTGATGAGGAGAAAGATAGTTGTATGATCTTACATGTCTTTGATAGATTGTTTAGTTGCAAAGGAAATACACTATACTGAGGATAAATTAAATCATTCCTTAATGGGGAAAAGCTTGGACAACACTCTATGTGATAAAAACCAGCATCACTAGTGAGGGGAAGACATTGCATGCCTCTGAAAGTCATATCTTGACAAGAGTATCATGTCTTCCATGTGTATTCTAGATGGGAATGTACAACCCTTAATACAGTCATGAGGTATTCTAAGAAATCCCCAAATGAGAAACGTCCAATTAAAAGTAGGGAGTTGTGTTCAGAAATGTTGATATTGTAGCTGAAAACAAAGGCTGAGGAACAGTTCCAGATTAAAGGAAATCAAAGAAGCATGGCAATTAAATGAAATATGAGATCCTGGACTGGATCGTATGCTGAAGGAAAATAGTGCTATAAATGGCCTGACATTCACAAGGGACTGAGGTTATAACGGACAATATTCTTACCCTAGGAAATACACACTTAGGAAGTAAAAAGCTATGAAGTATGTGACACGTGCCCTAATGGTTTATGAAAATATATTTATGTACATGTGTTATGGGTACATGTATATCGAGAGACAGGAGGAGGAGGCAAATAATTTAACATGTTAACAATAGAAAAATCTGTGTATTCACTGTGTTATTTCTGAATCTTTTCCGCATATTTTCATATAAAAAGTTATTTATGGCTTGGCACTTGTAGCTCAGCAGCTAGGGTGCCAGCCACATACACCAGAGCTGGCAGGTTCAAACCCAGCCCGGTCCTGGCAAACAATGACAACTACAACCAAAAAAATAGCCAGGCACTGTGGTGGGTGCCTATAGTCCCAGCTACTTGGGAGGCTGAGGCAAGAGAATTGCTTATGGCCAAGAGTTTGAGGTTGCTGTGAGCCATGACATCATAGCACTCTACACAGACATAGTGAAACTATGTCTCAAAAAACAAAAAAGTTATTTACACCCAACAAAGAAGAGCCCAGGATGAGAAGACTTCACTGGTGAATTCTACCAAACACTTAAAAAAAAATACATACTATTTTTTCCCCTCATACTCCTCCAAAATACTGAAGGAATACTTTCCAACTTATTTTATGATGCCAATGATCCCCCCATACAAAAACATCATAAGAAAATAAAACTTCAAAATAACTGTATTGAATATAGATGCAAAAATCCTCAACACAATACCAGCAAACCAAATTCAACAGCATATTAAAGAGATCATACACCACGGCCAAGTGAGATTTATCCTTGGTATGCAAGGATGTTTCAACAGACGAAAATCAATTAACGTGCCATACCACATTACAGAATAAAGGATAAAAAAAATGATCATCTCAGTAGACATACAAAACATTTGACAAAACTCAACACAAGTTTTTGATTAAAAAAAAAAACAAAAAAACAAAAAAAAAAACTCTCAACAAACTAGGAATAGAAGGAAAGTTCCTCAGATTAATGAAGGCCAAAACTGAAAAGCCTAAAACTAATATGCTTAACAGTGAGAAATTGAAAGCTTTTCCAAGGCAGGAATGCCCACTCTTACCACCTCTATTCAATATAGTATTGAAAGTCCTAGCTAGAACAATTAAGCAAGAAAAAAATTAAATTAAATTAAAGGCACCCAAATTAAAAAAAGAAGTAAAATTATTGCTGTTCATAGATGACATTATCTTATATGTTTTATTATATAAATTTGTCCTGCAAAGCACACATAGGCATGAACACACACACACACACAACTGTTAGAACTAGAACCAATAAATAGATTTAAAAGTTGCAGGATACAAGACCAGCAGATGTTAGACTAGAGGTCTAACATCATGATCGTTCTTTGGGGAACGATCATGCCTTACTCTCTTCTGTGTTCATTACAGGGTGCTCAGCAGAATACAATGAACTTTTGTGCCCTCAATTTGGTTAAATAATAATAATGATGATGACAATAATAGTAATAATAATAGCTAACACTTACTGAGAATTTACCAAATTCCTAGCTTGTTCTTAGTACTTTATATGTATTAAAACATTTAATTCTCCCAAAGATTTTTTTGAGGTAGACTCGATTATGTGAGTACCATTTTCCAGATAGGAAAACTGAGTCACAAAAAGGCTAAATAACCTGCCAAGGGCAGAGAGTAAAACAGCCAAGCTCTTTCTCTTAAACATCACAGAGTACTATTTATGTTGGGCCACATTGAAATCCTGACATCTGAAAGACAGCATAATTTGCCACTGTGACAGTAAGAGACTCTCTGCAAATAGGAACGATTGTCACTAGAAACGTCAGTGCCACGGGGCAGCCACCCACCTGGTCCTCCTCGGGAGGCCGTGCTCTTGTATTATCTGGCGTCTTTCCAGCATGGGCACTCTGCTTCCTTCCCAGGTCTTCCCTACTTCTTTCTCCAAACCAGGAACTACTTACTGTAACTGATTTGTCTTTGAGGCCTCTGCATCCTGCTTATCTTTACATCAATCTCTCCCCCAATTAGGTTTTTACTATGATAATTCTATTTAACAGTCTCCTCACCCCCAAATCTCAGTGGCTTAAAAAAAAATGTTTACTTTTTTTTTTACTCTGTTCTAAAAATCACCTGTGGTTTGGCTAACATTGATTGGGCTTTCCTGGTTTAGGTGGGCCTGGAAGAATTCTTACCTTCAGATCACATTCAAGTCTGCCTGTGTGATTTCATCATTTTGAAATCAAATAAACACCACCAACAAGTCCTTCTTAAGACAGACAGCAGAGAAAAAGAGGCTAAACAAACCACGAAGCATATTAAGGCTTTTGCACATAATATGACTGCTAATGCTCCATGGATCAAAGCAAGTTGTATGAGCCCAAAATGCAGGGTTGAATTTTGAATAAGCAGACTCCATGGGGAGGGAAAGCCACATGGCAGAGGAGCATGGAAACATAACCATATTTTAGGAAGGAATACAGAATTGAGAGGCCAGGTGCTCATGCCTGTAATCTTAGCACTCTGGGGAGCTGGGGCAGGTGGGTTGCTTGAGCTCTGGAGTTAGAGCAAGAGCGAGACTCCACCTATGGTGCATTTTTACAAGGGTACATGTCAAATCTACTAAGTGTAGAGTATAAATGTCTTAACACAATAATTAAGAAAGTGCGGTGAAGGCTGTGTTAACCAGTTTGATGAAAATATTTCAAATTGTATATGAAACCAGCACATTGTGCCCCATGATTGCATTAATGTACACAGCTATGATTTAATAAAACAAAATAGAAAAACTAGCCAGGTGATCTTCTATCTACTAAAAAATAGAAAAACTATCTAGATGCTGTGGTGGGTGCCTATAGTCCCACCTACTTGGGAGGCTCAAGCAAGAGGATGATTGTTTGAGTTTGAGGTTGCTGTGAGTTATGACACCACGGCACTCTACCCAGGGCTACAGACTGAGACTCTGTCTCAAAAATAAAGAAAGAAAGAAAAAAATTGGGAGTGATAATCAGATCTATTCTGGTTCATAGATCTCTCCCACATCCCAGTGTCAGCAATGCAGAGGGGTCTCAAAACTGCTGGGGGCAGGAAATAGAAGATATGGCTTACCCCCAGGCCCTGGTGTGGACTCAGACCCTGTAGTCACTCAGAAGTGGGCAGATGAGACCCTTGTCATCAGGCATGGCCAGAGAGCAAACTCTTGCATAACCCACATGCTTCAGAAAAGTCACATTACCCCAATTTGAGTAAGTGGGGTACAATTAAGTGATCAACCATTAAAGAGCTACGATGATCTCAAACTGTGACATCAGCTTTCTGTTGCAGAGTTCAAAAGAGAAATGGTATGTTAAGGACCGCTCGACCTCCCTGGGAAGACACGACTAACATGTTTGCAACATTTATCAAGCAAGCCAGTGTGTGAGTACGTCCTCAGTCCCATCGAGGGACTCCTGGAGAAAGGGCAGGCATTCTGTAAAGTGATAATCATACAGCATGAAGCATACACAGAGAGCACCTCGGGGAGCTGAGAGCTTTGAAAAAGGACCTTGAATGTCCTATAGATAGAAAGAACAGATAGAAAATGTGTGCTATACGCATTTCCAGAGAGGATGACCAGATAAGTCAGGGGAGATGGGGGACAATAATAGAGTGGGATATTACAGGATTGTTGTTCAATAGAGTTTTAGAAAATTATTTTCCAGGAGCAAGAGGGAATAAAGAGAAATGGTCTGAGCTGACAAATACTTTGGCTGCCTGGTCTGGGAGAATTCCTGAACTATCTTTTTGAGTTAAAGTTCTTTATTTTTTACTGCTTCAAAGCCATTTACTTTCTGACTAAACTGTGTGCAGGGAAAATAATTTAAATGATTCAACATATGTCACCCAGAACTACTGAGCCCTGCATTCTTTTTTAAAAGACAATCCCCATGAGAGCTCTATTTTTGGTTCAAGCAGATTTCCTTTTCCACCAGAGCTAGCTGGGATGATACTTTCCCTTCTTTTCTATTCAGCGTGGGAGCCAGTTGGGATTCTTTAAAAGGCCTGCTGTGTTGCTGAGTGTCCTGGAAGAATGCAGCATTGCGGTAGCTCTGGCTGAACCAATAAATCATGACCTGGAAACACCAGCCATTGTGCCCTCCTGTTTATCACAGACAAAAGGAAATATAGTTCCTTTTCTTTCTTCCTTTGTGGCAATGTAGCACCCAGGGGTTATAGTATGAGGAGGGAGAATTAAAACCTGAAAGCTAGATGTTTTTCTAGCTTGCATTAAAATGTTACTTTGGAATTGCAAATGTCATTACAGAGACGTTTAATATTCACCCAAATCTTGGTCCAGAGGCACAGGAAGACTAACAACCCCTGCTTCTTTGCTGTGGTGGAGATATTTGACTGGTTCCGGTCAATGGACAAAGATGTGTATAATTTCAAGCCCAACAGTGAAAGGCCATGAACATTTTTCCATTTCCTCTTCCCTTGTTTTTTTGAATAAGGAGGCTGCTTTTGTTTCTGACAGTACAGTTAATAGATACAGCACCCCAGAGGCCTGGGACAAGTTGCTCTACAGAGGATGGTTCCCTGGGGGACTGTCTGAGCAGTCAGTAGACATCACAAAGATAAGAAGTACCCCTTCACCATGATCCATTTAGACTTACCCTGAAATAAATGCTAAGTGAGATCTACAAGGGTTTAAAATACAGGGCCCTTAATTTAGGCTGGAATAATAATGATGACCCCAAACAGACCCTAAAGGAGGAAAGTGCTTGAGCAGCATCCATTATTAATCCCCCAAGCTTCATGTAGGATGTATCCATAGGTGAATTCCTCAGAATCACATTCAGAATCTAGTAGTTCTCACTTTAGGCACAATTTAAATATAGTATTTTACTTACCAAATTAAAGCAGAAAGTGAGGAAGGAGAGTGTTCAGCGACAGAATTACAGTAAACAAAGGCGCTGACGATTCATCAGCTTGGATAATTTTGTTGCATTCCTGGTCCCAAAATAATTGGATTTAGGATTTGGTTTTCTGAAATGTTGTTTAGTTTGTATATTAATGATGATTGTTCAGTGTTTTCTCTGTGACCCAGAACACCCTGTAATACTAACTATTTTGTAGAGAGATTACAGAAGGAAAAAATATCAGAAGCATAGCTTTGTGGACATGGAGCCCACTTACATACACTAGTTGGTACATACAACATTTCTTCTTATCATAGCTGTGGATCTGAGTGCAGCCATAAAGTGCCTCAGAGGAGGTAAGGATCAGCTCCTTAATATCCTGAATATCAAGAAGCAGCATGATTTACAGTAGGGAATTCATCATATACCTCCTTACAACCTTGTTCAGTCCAGCAGGCTTCACTCACATGGGGGACATTTTTGTAAAGCTATGACTACCTGCAGTTGGTAAACGCCAGGTGGCTGGAGCCATAGACTTTGGGTCAGCATCTTCTCCTACACCCTTGACTGCTGCTCATGAATGGCAAAATTGAAACATGGTGTCTGTGGATGGTCTGATGGAGGCAAGTAGATCATGTTGTGCTATAACCATTAGAAGTTCAGAGCCCACCTCTAGATATCCACAGTCTGTCTCTGAGCTAATAAAACCTGATGGTTCACTCTGCACCATTTTCATTTTTCCACATCTGAAGCCAAGACGAGGGTGACTAAAAGAGAAAGTATGATGAACTTGGCTTTCTAACTGGGTATATCCCTGAATGGGTATCTTTCTTATGAAAAATGCCTTGGAATTTAAGAAGGTAAGTACCCTGTTTTCCTGGCCAACCTATCTTCCAGAATTCATCTGGAAACTCCATGCCTTTGAGCTCTGACTAATGTTATGTTTAGCAACCAGGAGATTGGAGTGATGTTGAAAAGAGGATTTATGGAGGGTGATCCATGCTCAGTAACTAAGTAGAATCTATGGGGGTTCCCTGCCACTCCATGGGAGGTGATTAAGTATCCTCGGTAAAGAGTTTTATTGAATTGAGAAACTTTCACAGAGAAATAATCCAATGGTGATCAATTCTTTCACAAACTGGATTCTGTCAAGTATCCTTTATTCCACCTCCTAGAGCCACAGCAACAATCAGGGCTCTGCAGCACTCATTTATAAAGTGGACCGTCAGACACAATCATTTGTAAGCAACGTTAAAAATAATAAATTTGTGGACGGGGCCTTACCTTGGTTGTTCCCTTCTCTATCGCTTCAGGAAAATGGTCAGCTTGAAATGATTTAACTAAATTGTGACGAGGCTTTAAAGTGGAACTGTAGGTGCCACTGAAAACTAGGTTTTGATTTTTAAGAGCAAGCAAGACTCAGCTGGGTTGAGTCTAAATATCACTACAAATTCAGCTTCAAATAATGACTTGCATAATGACAAACAAATAAAGCAGTCAAGATGCAATTCTGTTTGATCTACTCATTTTTACCAAGGAATTTATCTTTCTTTTTTTTTTCCTTTAGGAAATGTGGTGCCAAACACAAGACAAGTTTTCTACTGCAGTAATTGAGGTCATGGTCATCTGTACCTTGTAAACTCAAGGAGGCATATATTTGATTGCAGAATCAGCATTTGCTCATGTTTGACGAACTTCCTTCCAATAGGTAACAGTTAACAAACTATTAAAAATAACTAGTTGAGCCCTGCACAATAGAGATTTTTCTTATTTCTAAAGGCCTATGAAATGAAGGATTGAATGTTTGTATTTTTGCCCTTCAAAGACTTTAAAAGTAGTCATTTGCTATTTCTGTCCTAATAGGTATAATACCGAGACATGCCATTTTCTGGTAAAAGTGTTGTGAACAGGAATCATATTCTCATGCTTTTGTCTTAGGAACCCACAGCAACTCAAAAGCAGGTGGCACCAAGGAGTGGTTGGTGTCCCCACACTGGAATGCTGCTGCAGATCTGACATTCCTGGTTAAGTGATCCCAATATGTTACTGCACCACCCAAGGAAGAAGCTTGTGTGTGCCAGGGCAAGAGAAAGGTAAATAGATGGTTAGGATAATTCTCAAAATCATTCCAGGTAAATGACTATATATGTCTATCAACTTAAAACTTATCCTTGCCCACACCTACTTATTTATGTAGTCTTTATAACAAGCAGCACTGCAACTTGTGTCAGAGTATTTTAGTATTTTCACGAGCCTCAATAATGTCTGTTCAGGAAAGGGCTTCAAGGTGACTGACTGGAGGCATCTGGTATTCGCCTTCTCCACAAAGGAGTAAATAGTGAGTAGATGATCTCAGTTCAAACAGATCGTCTGAAAGAGAACACTGGAATTCAGGCGAGAAGTGACAGGAAACATCTAAGGCGAGGAAGGGGATAAGGCAAGGCTGCTTGCATGGTCAGCATTGTCTGACGGCCCAGAGAAGATCCCCAGTGTGGCGAAGGAGTAAGTGAGAGACTCCCAACCATCCACATTCCCACAGGGACTCCTGCGGTCCTAGCCATGGGAGGGCCACTTGTGAGCCTTGAGGCTAGTGAAGGGCACCCCCTGGAGGCTCTGTGATGTGACTGCTGCACAGAGTGGGGTCACATTGGGCCTCACACATCCCTGAGTCATAAGCAGCTACAGCTACAGTGAGGTGCCATTTGAGGAGCCTGGTCCCCAACATTCTGCATCCTCTCCTGGGGACTGATAGTCCCTGCATTTGTACAGCTCTGGACCCTCATCGACAGCCCCTGCATGCAGCCACCTCCACTGCTGGATGCTGCCACTAGGGCTGAAATGGGAGCTCCTAGCAGCGACTTCACCTTACCAGCAGAGGGGCTGCCTTGCATTTAGCTCTCTTACCCAGAATTGCCACTTCTGCTACCACTACTGGGCTGAAACACACACCACTTCAGGGACCCCTGCCACTCCCAGCAAGCACCCTAAAGACAGGCTCCCCCACCTGTAGCAACCACCTGGTGCTGAAGTGCAGGCTCCCCAGCCAGAGCCTATGGCTGCGGCCACTGAAATTCACCTGCATTCCCCCAGCAACAGAGCTGCAACAAAGCTGCTGCCATCCCCAACTTCTGTGCTGGGGCCTGGAAATCATCTACCTTATACCTCCCTACCATGGCCAGTGCCCATATGCACCACTGGGGAGGGCTAGGGACAGTTCTACCTGTCCTGCCTCGATCCCCCTGGTCCGCAGCAAATGTCTGAGACCTCGGCATTGCCCTCCCCATCTATCACTAGTGGCATCTGAGCACTCCTCTCCAGGGCCAGAAGCAGGCCCACCCAAGGGGCTTCTACCACTACAACTGGAACCCACTCCCATATACCACCTGAAGGCCCGGGAACTGGGATTTCCATTGAATTTTAGCCACTGCCAAGACCAGTATGGATCACTTGGGAGGCAGGTGGTTTTCCCACCGGTGCTAATGCCATCTCCCATGCCATGCCTGCTACCCTGGGTCTGAGGACCCATCCACCCAACCCACCACTACCACTTCTAGAAAACCAGGAAGCTGCCTAGAGGCCTGAGATTCAGCCCACCTTGACATGCTAACACCAGTGTCAGCATATACCACCCTGGGCCCAAGGACAGCAGTAGCCCATTGCTGGCACTCCTCAAGCCTAAGAGCTGACTCACTGAAACATTTTTGTCCTCAACAAAATTTCACTACAGCCTTCACTAACAACCATCCTCTAAGCCACTGAGGAAATTATAGACACCATTGATGTTATATATAGCCAAAGGAATTATACCAAGACTATACTACTGCACATACTCAGAATGAAAACCAATGTGCCCAACCCAAATGATACCAAAAAAAAAAAAAAGAAATGCTGCCCAATAAAAACAAATCTACAAAATTAGAAGAAATGACTGTTACACCAGATATACCAATATTATAATGACAGAAGAACCATGAAAAAGCAAGAAAATATGATATTATATTTTCTTAATAATTCCCCAGTAATAGATCCCAAAAATAAAATTATTAAATGTTGGATAATAAATTCAAAAGAAAGACAATAACAGCCCAGTGAAATAGCAAAGATAAATAATAAAAATAAATCACAAAATTTTAGAATATGAATAAGAAATTTCTCAAAGAGAAATTCTGAAACTGAATATTTACTGAATGACATATAAAGTACACTCAAGAGGCTTAATACCAAATGAAGTCTGACAAATGGATGTCACACACATCCCAGAATTCAGCAATCTTAAATATCTCCAGGTCACTATAGATACTTTCAGTGATTTCATTTTTGCCTCCTTACATACTGGAGAAGCGTCCAAAAATGTCATAGCACATGTCTTAGCCTGCCTTTCCATTATGGGCAAACCTACCATTATTAAAACTGATAACGGCCCCGGATATACTGGCAAAAACTTTCAAACCTTTTGCCACCAATTG
>CAUYPK010043353.1:0-44360 GCA_963574355.1 Loris lydekkerianus | reverse complement strand
ACCCAGGCTAAAGTGCAGTTGCATCAGCCATGCTCACAGTAACCTCAAACTCCTGGGTACAAGAGATCCTCCTGCCTCAGTCTCCTGAGTAGCTGAGACCATAACTGCCCGCTACACCACTCACCTAGTTTTTCTATTTTTAGTAGATGTAGTCTAGCTCTTGCTCAGGCTGGTTTTGACCTCCAGAGCTCAGGCAATCCACCCTCCATAGCCTCCCAGAATGCTGGGATTACAGGCGTGAACCACATCACATGGCCTAAGGTGTATTTTTAAAGTATAAATCACAGACTATCACTTTCCCAAAGGGTTTCCACTGCAACTAGAATAAGATCCCAACTTCTCACTTGTTCTGAAGGCTCAAGGTGACCTGGAACGCTCCTGTCTTTCCTTATTCTTGTGACCTCTTCCCTGTCCTTGGCTACCCCAAATTTATTCCACTTTAGAGATTTTGCCCTGATTATTTCTTCGGCTTAGCAGGATCTTCCTCAGATTTCCCCGCAGCTGCCTCCATCTGACCAAGTCTCATCCTTGTCCATCCCTTCCCCATGACTCTGACCAAGATTCATCCCTGTCCATCCCTTCCCCATGACTCCAGCCAGGGCACACTTCTCTCCATCCTGGGACTCTGGACTCATATCCTGCTATTTTTACACCTTTTTAACACTTTTCCCTATCTCAGAAGACTTTTTTTGTTTATGAGTATCATCCTGTTTCCTACTAGAATATGTTTCTTGAGGACTAGGGGACTCAGCTTGTTAACTACTGAATTCCTAGAAACTGGAGTTATTCCTACATAAAATAGGTACTTCATAAATGACCGTCAAGAGAATTTATGGGCTCAGGGCCCATAGCTCATTGGTTATGGCGTCAGCCATATACACCGGGGCTGGAGGGTTCAAGCCCAGCTGGGGCCTGGTAACAACAATAACAACTGCAACAAAAAAATAGCTGGGCATTGTGGAGGGTGCCTGTAGTCCCAGCTACTTGGTACGCTGAGGCAAGAGAACCACTTGAGCCAAAGTCTGAGGTTGCTGTGAGTTGTGAAGACACGGTACTCTACCAAGGGCGATATAGTGAGACTCTGTCTCAAAAAAAAAAAAAAAAGAGAGAGAGAATTTATGGATAGAATGTCATTTATTTCTTTTTTTGTAGATAAGGGCTGGGTGTGGGGCTCACATCTATAATCCTAGCACTCTGGAAGGGCAAGGTGGGAGGATTTCTTGAGTTCAGGAGTTCGAGACCAGCCTGTACAAGAGGGAGACCCCTTCTCTGCTAAAAATAAAAAAATTAGCTGGGTATGGTAGTGGCTGCCTATAGTCCCAGCTACTTGGGAGGCTGAAGCAGGAAGATCACTTGAGCCCAGGAATCTGAGGTTGCTATGAAGTAGGCTGAGGAAAACACATTCTATCTAGAGCAACAGAGTCAGACTCTGTCTCAAAAGAAATAAAGTAGGCTGGGCAAAGTGGCTCACGCCTGTGAGCTATAATGCCACGACACTCTACCCAGGGTGACAGATTGAGAAGACTCTGTCTCAAAAAAAAAAATAATAATAATAAAATAAAATAAGATATAAAGTAAAGTAAAATAAAATAAAATAGATATGGGGTATCACTCTGTTGCCCAGGCTGGGCTGGACTCAAACTCTTGGCCTCAAATGATTCTGTAACCAAAACTTCCAAAAGTGCTGGGATTGGCTCGGCACCGTAGCACAATGGTTATGGCGCCAGTCACATACACCAAGGCTGGTGGGTTTGAACCTGTCCCGGGCCTGCTAAACAACAATGACAACTACAACAAAAAATAGCCAAGCGCTGTGGCAGGCTCCTCTAGTCCCAGCTACTAGGGAGGCTGAGGCAAGAGAATCGCTTAAGCCCAAGAGTTTGAGGTTGCTATAAACTGTGATACCACAGCACTCTACCAAGGGCAAGAAAGTGAGACTCTGTCTCAAAAAAAGAAAAAAAAAAGTGCTGGGATTACAAGAATGAGTCACCACACCCAGCTTAAGAATGTCTATCGGATAGATGACTTTCTTTGGGTCATGATAGGAAGAAATTGCACTGCCCCTCTGTGACCTCACTAAACCAATCAGACTTAACTTTTAAGTAACAAACTTGTTAGTTGTTTTTCAGTTGCCATGGATCTCCAGGTTGAAGGTCACACAACCTCAGCATGCCCAGATGAACCAAGCCTGCAACCAAGGGTGGAACCTAAAATGCTCTACAGAAGAGCAAGGACCTAATTAAGAATGGAACTCTACATGGCAGGATCCATGATCCAATCAGATTGAGTCCTGACACCCCGTGGCAGGATGTAGCTGGGGTATGTTTCCTGGCATCCCTCCATCAGATCACACTTCATTACCCTCACGGAAGTCTGGATGGCCCATAAGAATGTTGGTATTAAGTAACCTAGATAACCAGTGACCAATAGAAAGAGACCAATGACCAATAGGAAAGGGCAATACTGTCTGGAGGTACAGAAAAGCCAGTGCAAGACTTGCCACTAATTTCAAACAGAGCAGTATTTATACCCCTACACCAGCCTTT
Source organism: Loris lydekkerianus (assembly GCA_963574355.1). Lineage (NCBI taxonomy): Eukaryota > Metazoa > Chordata > Mammalia > Primates > Lorisidae > Loris > Loris lydekkerianus. Next base: position 41,814 of record CAUYPK010043353.1, on the reverse strand, counting down.
GTGTTTCCATCTCTCTCACCTCTGCTCCTTAATGAGAGGGACCCATTTCCAACTCTCTTTGGAAATGTGCTAAATTTTCTCTTTGTTCCTCCTAAATAAAATCTCTTTGTTACCCTGAAACTTGTGCAGGTGCCTTTTGCTTTCTATCCACACTGCCTGTGCTGCTTCAGTTTTATTTTCAGTTTACTCACTTTTGCTTTCAGTGACCACAGTGCCTGGGATGAACTTTCAAGCTCAGCCAAGTAATTGAAACAAGTGAACCGGGACCCCGACCCCCAATCCCCTCCATTTGGGAGGTAACACCTTCGTGCGAACATATAACACATAGGGTTAGGATGTGTGGGCACATGAGACAGACACAGAGAGAGAAGAAAGAGAATAAAAAAGAGACCATTTTCTAAGAGAGATGAAGGGGAAAGAGAAAAAAATGTATATAGACAGAAAAATATTAACAGGAAGAGAGAGAAAAAGTGAAAAAATGTGAATGAGGTAGAGAAAGAGATAAGCTTGAAATTGAAACATGAAAACAACGTCCAATGACTGTCATTTTGTTGAATTCTCAAAACACCTTTATGAGGTAGATAATATTATTATTATCTGTTTTACAGATGAGGAAACTAAGGTGCTTTAAGTAAAGAGCAGAGTTCACAGCTTAATCATCCGAAAGTGACCAATTTGGGATTTGAACCTAGGTCTGTCCAGGCCCAAAGCCAAGCTCTGACTGACTACATGATGGTACATCACATTGTGGAAGTGAGAAAATACGTCTTCTATGTATTTACTCATATTTCAGGTTGGGGCGAGTGATTCTACTTATTGAAATGCCTGAATGCAAGTTGTACTTTTAGGCCCAACTGAGGGCCATTATTGAGTGTCTTTTTTTTTTTAATGACACAGAGTTTCATTATGTCACCCTCGGTAGAGTGCTGTGGTGTCAAAGCTCACAGCAACCCCTAACTCTTGGGCTTAAGTGATTCTCTTGCCTCAGCTTCCCAAGTAGCTGGGACTACAGGCGCCTGGCACAATGCCCAGCTATTTTCTTGGTTGTAGTTGTCACTGTTGTTTGACAGGCCAGGGCTGGGTTCAAACCTGCCAGCTCCTGTGTATGTGGCTGGCGCTCTAGCCATTGAGCTACAAGCGCCGAGCCATTATTGAGTGGCTTAAATAAAATCATTTATGAAACAAAATTAGGAACAGTGGCTCATGCCTGTAATCCCAGCACTTTGGGAGGCCAAGGTGGAAGGACTGCTTGAGGCCAGGAGTTTGAGACCAGCCTGGGCAAAATATAGCACGATGATATCTATAAAAAATAAAATAAAATAAAATTAGCTGTGTGTGTCAGCACGTGTTTGTAGTCCCAGCTACTTGGGAAGCTGAGGTGAAAGGACTACTTGAGCCCAGTCCAAGGATGCAGTGAGCTATCATTGAGTCACTGCACTCCAGCCTGGGTGAGAGGGAAAAGAAAAAAAATTATTTGGCCTTCTTTCTGATTCCCAGAAAACAAATAAGATGAGCTATAACTCAAGAACCACACTTGCTCAATCCAAATCAGAGCTGACTGACAGATCGTAAGAGAAACCTGAACGTGGCTCTGATAGACACATAACTGCCGCATAATTATTTAACTTCCACTGTACTCCTGAAAGGGTTTGCCCCTGGAGTCCATGTTTCAATATCTAAATGTGAGTATATCATTAAGTATAGAACACATTTTCTGCATAATTAAATCACCTGGCCTTTGAAAACCAAATAATAGAAATATATAAGAGAAGAAACAGGTGTGGTTAGATGCGTGCTAAAAATCATTCCCACAGCCGGGTGCTGTGGCTCACACCTGTTATCCCAGCAGAAAAACAGCCAGGCAATGTGGCAGGTGCCTGTAATCCCAACTTCTCAGGAGGCTGAGGCAACAGAATCATTTGAGCCCAAGAGTCTGAGGTTGCTGTGTGTTACGATGCCATAGCACTTTATTGTGAGTGACAAAGTAAGACTCAGTCTCAAAAAAAAAGTAAAAAGTAAAAAGTATTCTTGGCCCACATTTTTTTTTTTTTTTTTGAGGCAAGATTTCGTTCACTGTGTCATCCAGGCTGGAGTGCAGTATCATCATCATAACTCACAGCAATCTTAAACTCAGGGACTCAAGTTCTCTTCCCATATCAGCCTCCTAAGTAGCTGGGACTACAGTTGTATGTTACCATGCCCAGCTAATTTTCCTATTTTTAGTAGAGATGGAGTCTTGATATGTTGCTTAGGCTGTTCTTGAACTCCTGACCGCAAGTGATCCTTCTGCCTCAAAGTGCTAGGATTTGGACTGTACTCAGCCAACCCACATACTTTACAAAAATAGGCAACAGGAAAGATTTGACCTAAGTTTGCTCCTCCTGCCTTAGGTCTTAGAATTAGGGGTTTCAAAAGGGTAATGTCTAAAAGTACCTGTTACTGGTTTTCCCTTAGCAATCTGAAGATAAGAGGTAACGTGAAATACAGCATTTTCCAAAGCATGGAAGGCAAAGTACTAGCGTGATGTGATTTTAGGGGCGAAACACAAAGTAAATTCTTTTCAGTCTTCCCGTTTACTACAAGAAGAGAGTTCACATGAAAGTCTTCAACTCCTCCTCAAAACTTGCTCATCTTTTTCTTTTTTGAGATGGGATTCTTGTTATATTGCCCTGGTTGGTCTCCAATACCTGGGGTCAAGATATTCTCTTGCCTCAGCAAGATTACAGGCATGTACTACCATACTTGGCTAATTAAAAAAAAATTTTTTTTTTTTAAATGGGATCTTGCTGGCTCAGCGCCTATGGCTCAAGCAGCTAAGGCACCAGCCGCATACACCTGAGCTGGCGGGTTCGAATCCAACCTGGGCCCACCAAACAACAATGACGGCTGCAACCAAAAAATAGCCGGGGGCGGCACCTGTGGCTCAACAGAGTAGGATACTGGCCCCATATGCCAGAGGTGGAGGGTTCAAACCCAACCCCAGCCAAAAACCACACACACACACAAAAAAGCTGGGCCTTGTGGTGAGCGTTTGTAGTCCCAGCTACTTGGGAGGTGGAGGCAAGAGAATCGCTTAAGCCCAGGAGTTGGAGGTTGCTGTGAGCTGTGATGCCACAGCACTCCACCCAGGGTGACAGCTTGAGGCTCTGTCTCAAAAAAAAAAGGGGTGGTGGTGGTGTCTTGCTATATTATCCAGGGTGGTCTCATATTACTGGGCTCCAGCAGTCATCCTACTTCAGCCTCTCACAGCACTGGGATTACAAGTGTGCACTACTGGGCCAAAAGCATTGTAATTCTCTTGGAGAATTGCAGGTAAGGACTCAGGGCAGCCATGTTCACATACACATCTGCATTCTCAGCTCATGCATCTTCATTTGGGGGAGGTTGGTTGAAGCACTTTTTTCCACTTTGACTCAGTTCCACTCCTGTTCCCTTCTTTCCTCTACTCCACGTCCCTAGCCTATGGGGCCATAAAGATGCAGGAACATTTTCTTTCCTATCATCTGTGCTACATCCACATCACCTCACTCAGTACCTTGTTGTGGGGAAAATATGGAACACTGGGAGGTGGGACTTCTTTTTGCCTCTTGCTTGCTCTGTTGCAGTTGAGTAAATAAAGTCTTGATTGATACTTCCAGTTTAGCTCCTTGTCCTAACTGACCACTTTAACGCCTGATTCTGCAACTGCTGGAATTGATAACGCATCATTTTATTTTTATTACCTTTAAACTAATGTATCACCATTTGCTAGAGTGAGTGGTATAGGAATTCTCTTCTTGACATGAACTTTCCTCCTAAATTTATTTAAGTCAAAAATATTGAGTGATAAGTGGAAATAAATTAAGGATGGATACAAAATAGTATTCGGTGGCTAGTGGATACAGGGACTGAAGTTGGACAAAACTGGTATAACTCAATGCTTTGGGAACTTTAGAGGGACTGATGACCAAAGTACTACTTCATGTTGATAAGCACGTGTCTGCTGAACAGTGGCAAAAAGACACTTACGTCCCTCACTGCTTCGTAGAGTGCTTTGAAAGTCGGCTGCTTATCATCATGGTAGACGCCTCTGTTCCCGTGCAGAACAGACACACCTTCACGCTCGGCCTCTTTGCAGTTGCTCCCATACATGCAGTGATCAGGACGGTAGTTCCACTGGCAGGGGAACACATAGAGACACTCTGGTGGTGACAAGAGAAAGACGTATGTCCACAGTCAGTGCCAACTCTCACCTGCATGTCTGGCAATTAAACTAACATTTCCATTAACTGCACACAGCATATGATTTCAGTGTTCAGGAGTGTGTTTGGGATGTATAGGCCAGTTTCATCACATTCGTTAAAATTCTGAGGCCCAGAAGTGAAGGGGCACACAGTGATGAGGTAGGTTTCATCCAGCAAAGGAACGAAGTATAGCACCTTGAGGAAGAAGGCAAGCAAGGGCATCCATCGCAACACCTGGGTCAAATCCCAACTCTGGTTCAAAACCAGGAACTCTAGTCGTGTAACTTCTCTGCACTTCAGTCTCCACATCTTTAAGATGGGAATAACATGCTGGGCACAGCAGCTCACGCCGGTAATCCTAGCACTCTGGGAGGCCGAGGTGGGTACATTGCTTGAGCTCAGGAGCTCAAGATCAGCCTGAGCAAAGTGAGAACCAGTGTCTATTAAAAATAAAATAGCCAGGTATTGTGGTCCTCTGTAGCCACCGTAGTCCCAGCTACTCAGTAGGTTGAGGCAGGAGGATCACTTGAGCCCAAGGGTTGGAGGTTGCTGCAAGCTATGACAACACAGCATTCTACTCAGGGTGACGAAGTGAGATTTTGTCTCAAAAAAATAAATCAATAAAATGGGAATAACAGGATTTCCCACTTAATTTGATAATTATATTTTAAACATACATGTAAAATACTTAGCAGAGTGTCAATTACATGATAGTGTTCAATAGTGTTAGTAGCTATAATCAATTCTTTGGAAAGATTTTGTGAAATGGACAAACCCCCAAAATATAGAAGCAGATTCCTCCTCAGATTAAAAACAAACAAAACAAAAGAGATAAAAAGCCCCATCTACAACAGAAAAGGAAAAATTGCAAAGCAAAAAACAAAAAGTTGCCTAAAAGTCCCCTGCCAAAGTAACTATACACTAATTTGTATATGGCTGTATGTGTACATATATGTGTACACGTGTTCTTATCTCTAAAACCAGTAGTTCTAGGGGAGTGTCTGTGGCTCAAAGGGGCAGGGTGCCGGCCCCATATGCCGGAGGTGGTGGGTTCAAACCCAGCCCCGGCCAAAAACTGCAACAACAAAAAAAGTAGTTCTACGTGGTAGCCATCTCCTATTTGGCATCATGGCCACCCTCATATCCCTTGTGAAGCCCAAAACTATCATAAGGAGGACCAAGAGGCTGGGTATGGTGGCTCACACCTGTAATTCTAGCACTGTGGAAAGCCAAGGCTAGTGGATTGGTTGAGCTCTGGAGTTCAAGACCAGCCTGAGCAAGAGTGAGACCCTGTCTCTACTCAAAATAGAAAAATTAGCCAGGTGTTGTGGTGGGCACCTATAGTCCCAGTTACTCAGGAGGCTGAGGCAGGAGGATCCCTTGAGACCAAGAGTTTGAGGTTGCTGTCAGCTATGATGCCACAGTACTTTATCCAGAGTGATGGAGACTCTGCCTCAAAATAAAAGAAAGAAAGAAAAGAAAAAAGGACCTGGGCGGTGCCTGTGGCTCAGTGAGAAGGGCGCTGGCCCCATATAGGGTGTTGGGTTCGAGCCTGGCCCCAGCCAAACTGCAACAAAAAATAGCAGGGTGTTGTGGTGGGTGCCTGTTGTCCCAGCTACTAGGGAGGCTGAGGCAAGAGAATTGCCTAAGCCCAAGAGCTGGAGGTCGCTGTGAGCTGTGACGCCAGGGCACTCTACCGAGGGCAACAAAGTGAGACTCTTGTCTCTGAAAAAAAAAAAGGACCGAGAAGTTTATCCAGCACCAGTCAGACCAATATGTCAAAATTTAAAATTATGTACAATTGGCAGAAACCCAAGGGTATTGACAACAGGGATTGGAGAAGTGATTGAAGAATCTTCAAGGGCCAGATCTTGATGATCAATATTGGTTATGGGAGCAACACAAAAACAAAGCACATGCTTCCATCAAGGAGCTGGAAGTGCCTGATGTGCAGCAGATCTCAGTGTGTGGAGATTGCTCACAATGTCTCCTCCAAAAGCTGTTGTGGAGAGAGCAGCCCAGCTGGCCATCAGGTCACTAATACCAATGCTGGGCTGTGCTCATGTGTGCATACAAATTTAAAAGAAAAGTAGTAGTTCTTTTTTTTTTTTTTTTTTTTTTGAGACTGAGTCTCATTATGTTGTCCTCAGAAGAGTGCCATGGCATTACAGCTCACAGCAACCTCCAACTCCTGGGCTTATTAGGTGATCCTCTTGCCTCAGCCTCCCAAGGAGGTGGGACTACAGGAGCTCGCCACAACACTTGGCTATTTTTTGTTATTATTGTTGCAATTTGATCGGGGCTGGGTTGGAACACATATGGGGCCAGCAACCTACCCACTGAGCCACAGGTGCCACTCAAAAAAGTGTAGTTTTTAACCAGGGGAGATTTTGCCCTCTCTCCACTTCCCTGGAGCTATTGGCAATATATGGAGGGAGACATTGTTGGTTGTTATACCAGACAAGGGTGCTGCTGACATCTGGCAGGTGCTCTGAACATCCTGAAAGGACCAGCGATGCTCTAAATATCTTACAAGGAAGTAGGGTTGCTGTTGAGAAACTCTGCTTTAATCCTGTTGGATTCAGAAAGCTTTCCTTTGGTGACTAGGATCATACAATCAGCAATAAGTTCATGATCCCCTAATTTCCTGGCTCCTCAGCTGGATGACTTTCAGGGCTGTGTGACAGGAGTATGGATCAAAGTTTTCTGCAAACATATGTCACTGATCATGTGAAAGTCCCAGTGAAAGTGCACAAAAGGATTACAGTAAATCAATTATAGTACCACTACTGGAAAAGCAACTTCAAGAAGAGCTCATTCACTGGATTGAAGGCATTCTCTTCTAAAAGGATCGCTGCTTGGAGATGACTTACAGAAAGCTTGAAGATGCAAAGCAAAGAATGACAAGATTATCACACATCCCATCTAGCAGACTGTGTATGATGTGTCTGTGGTCCAGACCAGTGACATCCAGGCACTCTCTTGCAAATTCCTAATTGCTCACAACCATGAGATCTTCTTTTTCTCAGGAGAACTCCATTCCATCATGACGTTCCTCTATACTTGTGTTTACCTCCACATTTGCACACTATGCCTGGTCAAGTGAATAGTTTTAAAATCCCAAATCCTCAAAATCTCAAACCACACATTTCATTTAAAAATATGTTTCTGGAGGCCAGGCATGGTTGTTCAGGCCTGTAATCCTAGCACTCTGGAAGGTGGAGGAGGGCGGATCACTTGAGCTCCCGAGTTTGAAACCAACCTGTGGAAGAGCCAGATCCTATCTCTAAAAAAAAGCCAGATATTATGGCAGGCGCCTGTAGTCCCAGCTACTCAGGAGACTGAAGCAAGAGGCTTACTGGAGCCCAAGAGTTTGAGGTTGCTGGGAGCAATAATGCATGCCATGGCATTCAGGCCCAGGGCAACTGAGTGAGACGCTGTCTCAAAAAAAAAGTTTTTTAAGGCAACCTACCTTCAAACCTTTGGTCTTTGCTATATTTCTCTCATTTTATGTACAGTACACAAAGAAGACTGTTAACTGATTATCTATGAGTCTGAAATACCCATAGCTCTACATTTACTTCTAGAACCTCAGGACTACTTGCAAAGTACATGCAAATTGATCTTGGAGGCTCTAAAATTATGAAATAATTTATGCTTAACCATTTAAAAAATTGTTTTTCAGGGTCTCAGTCTGTCACCCAGGCTTCAGTGCAATGGCACAATAACAGTTCACTGCAGTCTCAAATTCTGAGCTTGAAAGCTCCTCTCACCTCAGCTCCCAGGTAGCTGGAACTACAGGCACGGTGCATGGGTGTGTGTGTTTTTTTTTTGTTTGTTTGTTTTTTTAGTAGAGACTAGACTCTTGCTGTTTGCGCCCAGGTTGGTCTCTAATTCCTGGCCTCAAGCAATCCTCCTGCCTTGGGCCCCCAAAGTTACTGGGATTACAGGCATGAGCCACCATACCTGGCCTGTCGGGTCATTCCTTATTTCTTGGTAATATAGGTTTGCTCCTTGCTTTCTATGCTGTATCAACAGAATGAAGGCTATTTGATTGCACTGTTTTTTTTGTTTGTTTGTTTTTGTTTTTTTTGAGACACAGTCTTACTCTGACACCCTGGGTAGAATGCCATGGCCTCATAGCTCAACTCCTAGGCTCAGGTGATCCTCCTGCCTCAGACTCCCAAGTAGCTGGAAATATAGGCTCCTACCATGACACCCAGGTATGACTGTATTACTGATAGTGTTTTTTCTTAAATGTGCCATCATGGAACTGAACTCTCCTAGCCTTCTCTTCTTCCTTCCTCCAGAATGTACCTTGTTCCAGAAAAATTCAAATTTTTTTTTTTTTGAGACAGTTTGACTTTGTCGCCCTCGGTAGAGTGCTGTGGAGTCATAGCTCACAGCAACCTCCGACTCTTGGACCTAAGTGATTCTCTTGCCTCAGCCTCCTGAGTAGCTGGGACTACAGGTGCCTGCCACAATGCCAGGCTATTTTTGTTGCAGTTGCCACTGCTGTTTTAGCTAGCCAGGGCTGGGTTCGAACCTGCCACGTTTGGTACATGGGGCCAGTGCCCTTACCCACTGAGCCACAGGCACCACCACCCCTTTTTTTTAAACAGAGTCTCAAGCTGTCCCCATGGGTAGAGTGCCATGGTGTTAATAGGCTTAAGTGATTCTCTTGCCTCAGCTTCCCAAGTAGCTGGGAGCCCATCACAATGCTTGACTATTTTGTTGTTGTTGTTGTTGTTATTGTTGTTTAGCAGGCCCAGGCCAGATTTGCTGATTACACAATCTAAGGAAGCTCTTCTCTCTTCCAGCCTTGATGGTCTCTTTCTCAGTCCCTCATTTGTTTCCTTCATACATTCATCACAATTTGCGATTTTCAATAGTCTACTTATTATCCTTCAGGAGTCTGCCTCTTCCAACAGAAGGTAGGTCTTGTGAAAACAGGAACTTTGTCTCTCATCTGATGTCACATCTCTGGCACTGAGCCCTGTGGCTGGCATGCAGTAGGTGCTCAAAAAATATCTGCTGAATGAATCTTTTACCTTCTGCTGTACTCATCTTTTATTTTGTTTTCTTCCTCTGCTTTCTGGCCCCACTTCCCTTTTCTCTCATTTTCCTTGCGATGGTCTCTTCCTCTCCCATTTTTTCATATCTTCACTTCATTCTCTTCATTCCATTCATTCAACCAACCGACACTTCTGAAGACCAACTCCATTTAAAGCACCAAGCCTTGCACTGTGACAGATATAAAGTAGACACAACCCTTTCTCACACAGACCCTACAATTTCTCTTCTCTTCTCTTCTGCTTTATGTTAGGGCCCATGAACTTCCCAGATTACCCAGCGATTTGTTACCAGTTTGTTACCAGAACAGACCTGATACCAAATAATCAGGTTGCCAAGCCCGCAACACAGCACTCACAATTGCGTGTTGCTGGGGCCTGGTGTGGTGAGTGTACAATATGGCTGCACGCTCAAGGGCAGGGCTCCAGTGATCCCAGGCAGGTTGGGAACAAAGCTCTCATGGGGCATGGAACAGACTTGTCCCCGTGACAATGAGTCCTGCTTCCTGTGGCCCCTACGAATCTCTGCTACCCCCCACTATCGTACACTCAACTTATATTGCACATCTATCCCACAGGCATTTCAGCTCTTCTCTCTCCCCTTTGGCAGAATTCTAATGCTTCTGCTCTGGCTGGTTGTCTTGCCTTGTCCTCTACACGGCTAGCTCCATTTTCCTTTTTTTTTCCTTTCTTTTTTCTTTTTCTCTTAAGATACAGAGTCTCGGCTTGGTGCCCGTAGCTCAGTGAGTAGGGCGCCAGTCACATACACTGAGGTTGGCGGGTTCAAGCCTGGTATGGGTCTGCTAAACGAAAATGACAACTACAACCAAAAAATAGCCCGGCATTGCGGCAGGCGCCTATAGTCCTAGCTACTTGGAAGGCTGAAGCAAGAGAATTGCTTAAGCCCAAGAGTTGGAGGCTGCTATGAGCTGTGACACCGCAGCACTCTACCGAGGGCAACATAGTGAGACTCTGTCTCAAAAAAAAAAAAAAAGAAAAGAAAACAGAAAAAATAAATACAGAGTCTCATTCTTGTTTAGCCTGGTTTCAAACTCCTGACCTCAAGCGATCCACCCACCTCAGCCTCCCAGAATGCTGGGATTACACTTGTGAACCACTGTGCCCAACCACTCGTTCCATTTTCTACCCTCCTCCACAGCTATTTTTCCAAAAATTGCCCCTGAAGAAGAAATAGACCTATGTGGTCATGTTTGAGAGAAAATGCCATATGATGTTTCTCTTAGAGCCCCTAATAACTAAACCAAGAATGCTATTGAAATCCAAACAGAAACTGAGTCATAGGCTGGGACAGTCTCTTTTTAGTCAAGAATTTTAAGTAGGAAACAGAAAATCCATCATCATTGGTTGTGAACTTGTGAGATTGCTCCCAACTTTCCTACACACACACACACACACACATATATATATATATATATATTTTTTTTTTTTTTTTTTTTGAAACAGCCTCAAGCTGTCACCCTGGGTAGAATGCTGTAGCATCACAGCTCACAGTAACCTCCAACTTCTAGGCACAAGTGATTCTCCTGCCTCCGCCTCCCAAGTAGCTGGGATTACAGACGCCTGCCACAAGGCCTGGCTATTTTTTGGCTGTAGCCGTCATTGTTGTTTGACGGGCCCGGGCTGGATTCGAACCTGCCAACTCGGGTGTATGTGGCTAGCGCCTTAGCTGCTTGAGCCACAGACGCCGAGCCCCAACCTCCATATATTTATCCCTGTGGTTTTGAATAGTCATTATTCTTTGGGAATCTACCTCTTACAACAAAAGGTGGGTCTCTTGAAAACTGGAACTTTGCCTCGTCTGATGTCATATCCCTGCCACCGAGCTTGGTGGCTGGCATGTAGTAGGTGCTCAAAAAATATCTGCTGAATGAATGAATGAATGAATGAAATGAACTTTCTGCCTTCAGCCATATGCATCTTTCGGCAAACAGTTGGGCCATGGGCAAACTGTGGACACTGTCTGAGAGAGAGAACAGGCAATGGAGAGAGGCAGGCAATGTGAGCTGTGACACAACTCTCTCCGTGCCTGTCTGATTGTCAGACAGGCACAGAGAGAGGCAAAGGCGACAGGGACCAGGTAGCCTTGGAGGGGTGAAGAAGTCACTTTGGTGCTTAGCCACTTCTAAGTTCTCAAGAAGCCTGGCTTGACCTGACTCAGATGGGTATGAAACTGCTCCTGGACTCTTACAAAGCCTCCTTCCCTTAGTTGGCCTGAGTGCAGTTTTGTCCCCTGAAACCTAAGCACATTCACGCAAACACATCTTTCTACGTAGTTCTCTGTTGGCTCCGTCACATTTACTCCTTCTAACATTTACTCCTTGTATAGAACTCTGCTCCTGCATCAAACTCACTTCTAAAGATGTGAGCTCAGTTTTCTACCCCTAAGGAAGTGACCTTGGCCTTCCTGCCAGGAAATGCCCTAGGGGATGAGCTATCTGCATGCCCCCAGGGGCTTCAGCTGTGTCCTCTAGCTAGCCTATGACCACCACTGCAGTTACACACTCAGGGGCATTTGCTATCTAATGACAGCACGAGTTTGAAAACATTTTTTAGCTAATGACTTTTTTTTTTTGAGACAGAGTCTCACTATGTCACCCTCAGTAGAGTGGTGTGACGTCACAGCTCATAGCAACCTCTAACTCTTGGGCTTAAGCGATTCTCTTGCCTCAGCCTTCCTAATAGCTGGGATTACAGGCACCTGTCACAATGCTCGGCTACTTTTTTTTTTTTTTTTTTGGTTGTAGTTGTCGTTGTTTGGCAGGCCTGGGCTGGGTTCGAACCCGTCACCTCTGTTGTACATGGCTGGAGCCCTAACTCCTGAGCTACAGGCGCCAAGCCAGCTAATGACTTCTATTTTTATTGTTTATTTTATTTATTTTTTTTGTAGAAACAGAGTCTCACTTTGTTACCCTTGGTAGAGTGCCATGGCATCACAGCTCACAGCAACCTCCAACTCTTGGGCTTAGGCGATTCTTATGTCTCAGCCTCCCAAGTAGCTGGGACTACAGGTGCCGGCCACAACACCCAGCTATTTTTTTGTTGCAGTTCGGCCAGGCCGAGTTTGAACCCGCCACCCTTGGTATATGGGGCCAGCGCACCGCCCCAGCTAATGACTTTTAAACACAGTTTAAAAACCAGTGTTATTGGCTACTGGAGACTATAATAATAACAACATTCAAGACAAGCACTACAGGCATTATGCGCCCTGCTTCACCCATGGCAACCCAAAGAACCTTAACAATAAACATCTTTATTTCCAGAGTCACATGTCTCCCTTTCTCCTTTCCAGGGATTTTGGGGATGAATCTTCTTTTCAAGTATAGTTTGGTCTGGTTCATAGAAAGTGCTCACAATCAATATAAATGCAAAGACCTTACAATGTGATGGATATTGCTGAATTTCAGTTTTAAGCATCTCGAGTCTAATGAAGTACTTGGGTAAAGTGTGAAATAGGAAGATCAAATGCAGGCCTCACAAAGAGCAATCAGGGATTTAACCTAGCACTTACTGATCTAAAATCAGAAAACTTGGTTATTGCTCACTACAGATCAGAACCAGGATTTAGAATGAACAACTTGATAATTACTTGACAATATCCCTTTTCCTCAATGAATCTAGGACGGGCAGTGCAGAAGCAATTAAACTCAGTTAGTTTCAGCCCCAATTAAAGACAAGGGGATGGTGTCTAATTGCAAAGCTGCTTACAACTGCCTTTGGGTATTATTTATTCACTGATCACATCCTCAAACAATCTGCAACAGGCCAAGAGGATTTCTGGGGAGGCAGCTGTGTCAATTCCTTAGTTCAAGAATATGGACAGAGGACTTTACATCAGGAAATGCAATATTTAAAGCAAAGAAATAATAAAGTAGCAAAAAGCTACTTTGTTGAGCTACTCTAGGATTCCCCCTGCAGAAGGTTACCTCTATCCCTTTTGGGCTGGAGTTAGAGTTGCCTAGTTTTGAATCCCTGCTCTGACACTCATTAGCTGTGTGGCAAATTATTTAACTCTTTCCCCACTGGTATCTTTATCTGTAAAACAGGGATTATATTCTCAGTGTTTTTTAAGGATTGAGTAAGATGATGCTTAGAATAGCACCTGCCAGTAAGTCAATAATAAATGGCAGACATTATTCCTTAGGTCCATGCTCCTGGCCTAGCTGGTCTGATTTCTGATCAGACCTGATCTGACAGTAACCATGTGATTTCTCTCCTTGAAATTTGGAATTGGGATGAAGTTAGTCTTTCTGTGTGGCTGTGGATGAAACCTTGGTACTTGGTTCTGAGGCCAGAAGAGCAGAGAATGACAATCTTCAAAGACTTCAATGGGAAAAAGTAAATCTCACTTAGGTCCCCCACATTGCTTATTTTAAAAGTATCCTTTGGGTTTCGCCTAACTCTAGGGGTATTTGCAGCCAAGAGTCCTAACCAAAATACACTTACACCTAGAAAAAAAATGAAATCAGCTTAAGAAGGAAAAGGAGGTGCAGACTAAATTCCCCGTTACTGTCAGAGTGAAATGGGTTAAAACACAAGGGTGGCGCCTGTGGCTCAGTGGGTAAGGCGCTGACCCCATATACCAAGGGTGGCAGGTTCAAACCCAGTCCCAGCCTAACTGCAACAAAAACAAAAATAGCCAGGCACTGTGTCAGGCACCTGTAGTCCCAGCTACTCGGGAGGCTGAGGCAAGAGAATCGCCTAAGCCCAGGAGTTGGAGGTTGCTGTGAGTTGTGATGCCACAGCACTCTACCGAGGGTGATAAAATGAGACTCTGTCTCAAAAAAATAAATAAATAAGATAAAATAAAACATGCAACAGTAAACAGCCAAGATATTTCCTTCCTTGTAAATGGCACAACTCCTAAGTGCGGGACACAACTACAGCAGGGACCTACCTAACAAAGGCGAACATTATAATTTTAGGTTTGTATCCTCATACTAATCTGAAATTTAAAAACAAAAAAGGTTTTCCCCTTCTTTACTGAATTAGTATTGGGAGTCTTTCCTAGAAACTCTGTATTAACCTGCTTATTTTTCTTTTCCAGGATTTGAACTTTTTGATCCAAAGACATATATAATGAAGTTTTATACCAGAATTTTTTTTGAGACAGAGTCTCACTTTTTCATCCTCAGTAGAGAGCCATGGCGTCGTAGCTTACAGAAACCTCAAACTCTTAGGCTCAAGTGATTCTCTTGCCTCACTTTTTCATTTTTAGTAGAGACAAGGTCTCACTCTTGCTCAGGCTGGTCTCAAACTTGTGACCTCAGGCAATCTACCTGCCTCCCCAGAGTGCTAGGATTACACGCGTGACCCACCTTGCCCAGCCAAGGATTGCTTTTCTCTTCTTTAACCCCCAAAGATCTTTCTCAATAAGAAAATATGGTTTTGATTGGTAGTGATGTGATAATAAGGTTTTAACAAAGAAGAGGGTAAAAAAAGAAATTTTATTAGCTTTAGGTGTTAATACAAAAATATAAACCAGAGGCACCAGCCACATACACCTGAGCTGGCGGGTTCGAAGCCCGGGCCCACCAAACAACAATAATGGCTGCAACCAAAAATGTGGCGGATGCCTGTAGTCCCAGTTACTTGGGAGGTGGAGGCAGGCAAATCACTTGAGCCTAGGAGTTGGAGGTTGCTGTGAGCTGTGATGCCACACACTCTACTCAGGGCAACAACTTGAGGCTCTGTCTCGAAAAAAAAAAAAGTACACATAAACCAGAAATTTCCATCTCCCTTTCCTTCTGACTTTACCAAATCACTGACTTAATAATATGAGATGAAATGTGTTTGGTCTAGATTGGGAGGGAAAGAAAGGATTTGGGAATTTGAGTCTTCATTCTAGGCTTTTAACCCCACACAAGTCCCTGAACTTAAGGACCCTGAGAGTCAATTCTCTATAATCTAGTAATTGTTTAGGCTATGAAGCATCTCCTGCCTAGACTATAATATTTTCATGCAGGCTGGGTGCAGTGGCTCACATCTAATCCTAACACTCTGGGAGATCAAGGTGTGAGGATCTCTTGAGCTCAGGGGTTCGAGACCAGCTTAAGCAAGAGTGAGGCCCTGTCTCCATTAAAAATAGAAAAACTAGCTGGGCATCATGGTGAGTGCCTGTAGTCCCAGCTACTTGGGAGACTGATGCAGGAGGGTAGCTAGGCTGAGCCTATGGGCACTCTAGCCTAGGTGAAGAGTAAGACTCTGTCTTAAAAGAAAAAGAAAAAAATATTTTCTTCATGTAGTTTGTGCCTCACATCAATTTTTTTTTTTTTAAGGCAAAGCTAGTCAAGCATAGTTGTAGGGGCTCACATCTATTTTGACTGTACTTCTTAGAAGAATGGTGTAGCAAAATCTGAAAGATATTCTCTAAACATGGAGTGCAGCGTTGGAGGTTTTAAACATGTGGCCTTTTGTGTCAGCAGCACAAGTACCCGCCTCCGTCAGATCCCCCGGGGTGGTGGATGAAAGGGTAAACTTCCCAGGGGAACACGGGCTCCTCTGTGCACAATCCGAGCCTACTAAGTAGCAACCAGGCCCTGGAATGTGCTCTGGGGGGCAAGCAGGGCGCCCCCCTACACAAATGGCATTCTCCAAGAGAACCTACCTGGATTGAAATAAAAAATAATATTTAATAAATCCTGGTCTCCCCACGTAATGGCATTCTTGTACTTCTGGTACAGAGGGTACAACATGTCCTCCCAAGCCAAGCCCGTTGGAATCATGCTGTTCTGGAAAAGAGAAAACCATCAGAACAGCTGAAGCAAAGCAAATGCGTCTTGTCCACTGAGAAAGAATGTAGAAGGACAGTAGAATAAAGCAAAGAAGGCGGGGTCCTGCTATCCTCAGGGCACAGGACAGAGCAAAATTAGGGCTGGCAATTGTAGTGTTTTGCCAGATGTACGAGATGGACCAAGAACTGGGATTAGGGCCTGTGGTTTTGACTCAGAGAACCAGGCCTGAAATTTAACTTCTTTCTTAGGCTTATTTCCTGTCTGTTAAGTGAAGAAACAAAATACATGTAGCCGAATTAATGTATCTTAAGGAAAAATATCTTTCCTTATCTTTAAAGAATGATTTAAATTTAGTAGAAAAGCAATACATTCATAGACTAAATATTCAAATAGCATATAAATGATATAAAATAAAAAAGCAAAAAAAATTCCTTTTGTATAACTCATTCCCACTTTCGCCAGAAGCATCCACAACAATTAACACTCGCTTTGATATTCTTTTGGAAATTTCAAAGGCAAAAATGCTATCACATTCTACAGTATCATGATGTGCTGTATTTAAATTTTTTTCACTTCATATTTCTTAGAGCTCTTAGTATTTAATTTATAGATTAAGAGGATCTATAAAGAATAGATCCTTTTTTTTTTTTTTTTTTTTTTTTGCCAGTTCTCTACTGATGTTCTTTGTAGCTTTTTGCTAGGATAAAGACGAAAGCATGCATACCCTTGTACAAATATTTCTATGTGCGTGCATAGGATCATTCCAAGAAATTTTACGTGATCTTTAAAGCCTTGGTATACACAGAGATAAAACATACGAAATTCAGAAATGCAACATAATATCCCTGAATGGCAGGCAACTGTGCTGAAGCTTTAAATTCCATAGCCCTCTAGGCTTTTCCTGAACAAACAAATATTCCATAATTTTCCAAATACATTTCTCTGGCTCCTTCCGTCCTCACCTACAGGCTACCTATTTCCAAACTCAGCGTAATGACACTCTAGAGTGTCACTGTTGAGAAGACTAACTTCCAATCTTTAAACAAAGGCTCTTAAAGCACTTCATTACCTTGAACTGGGCACTTCTTATACGAGTTAAATTCATTAACATGACTCCTGAATTAACTCCCGCAGAGCCATAGAAAGGATGCCTGGCAAAGCGGCTGTACCAGCCAATCTTGGGGATTTCGTGCTCAGGAGCCATGGCTGCAAGCTGGGTGGAATTAAATTGTCTCAGAAGCTTCCAGATGTCATCAACGGGTCTCAGAAAGAGAACATCAGTGTCCACATAGAGAAGTGAGTCCACATCCTTTAAAATCACCTTTGTGTGTCAGGGGTGGGGATGGGAGGGTGGCAAAAGGAGAAAACAAAACACAAATAGGTTAGAAACAAAGGAAGTGGCATGACAGGAAATAATGCCAGGAATTTTCATTGATGAACGTTAAACTCTAGAAAGGGTACCACTCTTACCTCCCGTTCCTGCGTTGACTTGAGGGATAAGTGTCAATCCAGGGGTGGAGGCTTAAAAGAAGATAACTGTCTTTCTTTCTTTCTTTCTTTTTTTTTTTTTTGGAGACAGAGTCTTACCCTGTTGCCTGGGCTAGCGTACAGTGGCATCAGCCTGGTTTACAGCAACCTCCAGAGACTCCCGGGGTTAAAGGATCCTCCTGCCTCAGCCTCCTGAGTAGCTGGGACTACAGGTGCCCACCACAATACTCGGCTAATTTTTTTCTATTTTTAGTAGAGACAGGGTCTCATTCTTGCTCAGGTTGGTCTCAAATTCCTGAGCTTAAGCAATCCACCCACCTCAGCCTCCCAAAGTGCTAGAATTATAGGTGTGAGTCACCAAGTCCAGCTAAGAAGATAACTTTGCATGTACACTGGCCCGGTTCCAGGACCCTGGACTATATTATACGGGTTGAACTTGCAACTGGATAAAAACAACAGCAAATTACAGTGCCTCACTCTTCCTCTTTTATCCTCCAGTAAGGCCAGCTGTCTTTCTCTCTTGGTTCTTCCTTAGAACAGCCAGGTTGGTCTGGCATTGGAAAACTTGAGGCACACAATCTCTAAACCAGCTCATGCTAAGCCTCAAGGGTAAATACTCTCTGTCTCAGGATCCCTGTCTTCTAGTGTTACTGGGTGGCTCTGTAGCTTTTAAAATGGTATTTTTAGCTAAGATTTGCACTTGAGGTGAGGCAAAGCCATTGGCCAGTTTTGTTTGTATATAAGAAATTGATAAACTTTTTCCTCTGAAGAGCCAGATAAATATTTAAGACGCTGTTGCAACTCAACTTTGCCACAGGAGCACAAAAGTAGCCTCTGACAACATGTAAACGAACAAAAGGGGTTGTGCTCAAATAAAGCTGTGGTTCAGGACACTGAAATTTGAATTTCATGTAATTTTCAGATATCACAGAATATCCTTCTTTTGATTTTTTTCCAACCATTTGAAATGCTAAAAACCATTCATGGGTTACAGGCTATGGTTTGCTGACCTCTGTTGTAGACCACTCAGTTAGCGCTAGCTCCTGTGCTAACCGCTTCCCTTTCCAGAGCTTTGCGTGGGGATTAAGACTTAAAAGCTTTAATCAGTAATAGATTATCTGCCTTGTTTTGCCATTGTTCCCCAAACTTAGGGATAGTTTAAACAAAAAGAGAATTTGAATCTTCCTGGATTCCTGCCCTAACATTACCCTAAAACATTAATAACACTTATTTATTTATTTATTTATTTATTTATTTTTGAGAGAGAGAGAGTCCTGCTCTGTTTCCTGGACTAGTGTGTATTCTGTCATTACAGCTGACTGCAACCTCAAACTCCAAGGCTCAAGCAATCCTCCGGCCTCAGCCTTCTTAGTAGCAGGAACTACAGGAATACAGGCTAGTTTTTTGTATTTTGAGGTCTCTTGCCTTGGCCTCCCAGAGAGCTACCGTGACCAGACTACAGTAACACTTGTTATGGACTGAATGTTTGTGTTCTCCATCATTCATATATTGAAGTACTAATCCTCAAGGTGATAGCATTTGGAAATGCCCACTCGCCACAATGCCCAGCTGTTTTTCTTTTTTTTTTTTTTGAGATAGAGTCTCACTATGTCTCCCTCGGTAGAGTACCGTAGCGTCACAGCTCACAGCAACCTTAAACTATTGGGGCTTATGCAATTCTCCTGCCTCAGTCTCCCGAGTAGCTGGGACTACAGGTGCCCGCCACAATGTCCAGCTATTTTTCGGTTGTAGTTGTCATTGTTGTTGGAGGCCTGGGCTGGGTTCAAACCTGCCAGTTCCCGTGTATGTGGTCAACATCCTAGCCTGAGCTACAGGTGCAGAGCTACAGGCGCCGAGCCACCCCCAGTGGCACACATAGCCTATTTTAATAGATGTCAACATTCTTTTGTTTAAACTGGAGATTTCAAAAATACCCGAATTTCTGTCTTCTTTTGAAAAATCTACAGATCAGGCAAGAACAGGATGCAGATTGTTCTTGCCTGATCTGTAAAGCACTCACTATATTCTCAGTCCATTCATATAATAAACATTTATGGAGGGTTTATGATGTGCTAGGTGTGATTAGCAGTGACCAAGACAAACAAAAATCTCTGCCCTTAAGACAGAGTCACATAATAAGCCAGAAATTTACAATACTTTTATACCTTATTATTTTTTAAGAAATGGGGTCTCACTATGTTGTCCAAGCTGGTCTCCACCTCCTAGGCTCAAGTTATCCTCCTTCCCTGGCCTCCTGAGTAGCTGGGATTACAGATGCATACCACCATGCCAGGGGAGTTTAAATAGGTGGATGGGGGAAGGGCTCACTCAGAAGATAACCATGTGTGAGGAAGGCAGGAGCACATCTGGGACCACAAAACAATGAGGGGCCAGTGTGGCTGGATCTCAGTGAGCTATGGGAAGAAGACACAGAGAGGTAATGGTGAACTGGTCATTTAGGGCTTTGCATGACCTTGTAAGCACTTCAGCTTTTTTTTTTTTTTTTTTTTTTTTGAGACAGAGTCTCAAGCTGTTGCCCTGGGTAGAGTGCTCGCTCACAGTAACCTCCAACTCTTGGGCTTAAGCTATTCTCTTGCCTCAGCCTCCCAAGTAGCTGGGATTACAGGCGCCCATCACAACGCCTGGCTATTATTTGGTTGTAGTTGTCATTGTTGTTTGGCAGGCCTGGGCTGGATTTGAACCTGCCAGCTCCAGTGTATGTGGCTGCTGCTCTAGCTGCTGTACTGCAGTCCTGAGCCAGCACTTCAGCTTTGTAAGAAGTTCTCTGGGTGAGACTGGAGTCAGTGCAGGGTTTGTGACATGATCTGACTTAGACCAAAGGATCTCCCTGGAGGCTACATAGATCCTATTTCAAAAAGAACACAAAAATGTACCTAGTGGTACTTCTCAGAGACATAGGTAGAGATAAAACTTAAGAATCCTGAGGCTTGGCTTGGCGCCCATAGCTGAGTGGTTAAGGCACCAACCACACCGGGGCTGGTGGGTTTGAACCTAGCCCAGGATTGCTAAACGACAATGACAACTACAACAAAAAAATGGCTAGGCTTTGTGGTGGGTGCCTATAGTCCCAGCTACTTGGGAGGTTGAGGCAAGATAATTGCTTAAGCTCAAGAGTTTGAGGTTGCTGTGAGCTGTGATGCTACAGCACTCTTCTGAGGGTGACATAGTGAGACTCTGTTTCAAAAAAAAAAAAAGAGAATCCTGAGGCTTACCCAGGCTCAGTGGCTCAGGCCTATAATCCCAGCCCTCTGGAAGGCCAAGGCAGGAGGATTGCCTGAGCTCAGGAGTTTGAGACAAAGCTGAGTAACAGTGTGACCCTGTCTCTACTAAAAGTAGAAAAACTAGCTGGGCATTGTGGCGGGCACCTGTAATCCCACCTACTGGAGAGGTTGAGGCAAGAGGATCACTTGAGCCCGTGAGTTTGAGGATGCTATGAGCTATGATGTCATAGCACTCTACACTGGATGACAGAGTGAGACTTTGTGTCAAGGAAAAACATTACGGAGTCTAGTGTTTGGAGTTCAAGTCTTGACAGCTTTAGGCACTAGCCCTGTGAGTCTGAACCAGTGGCTCAGTCTTTCTAGGCCTCAGTTCCTTGCACCTGTGGCTCAAAGGAGTAGGGCGCTGGCCCCATATGCCAGAGGTGGCGGGTTCAAGCCCAGCCCTGGCCAAAAACTGCAAAAAAAAAAAAAGACAGGAAGCAAGATCACCACCACCACCACCCTCCCAGGTTGTTCCACTGAGGAAGCTAAATGAAACTCATCAGGTTCTCAGTACCAGCGAGAACACAGTAAGTACTAAAAAAAATAGCAGTTTTGTGAGACATCTGTGTTTTCCCTTTAAAAATGTCGTGTAATTAGTTGCCATTCACATCAACTCCCACAGCACTTCAAAACAAAGAGCTTTTAGGTAGTCAAGAGTCAAGCAGAGAAATTTCCGAACCTTTCTAATACCATAATCCACTTAGTACCTAGATTAAAAACAAGTACATAAGGCCTTTTTATTCTTTATTTGAAAAAACAAAAGGAAAAAAAAAATCACACTTTCTATAACATTGCTTCTCGGGAGGCTAATTCTGCAGCAATTATTGCTGGTATTAACTTGAAGAGGATCATCATTGGCTACCTTATAATGGAGAAGAGAAGTAGTTACCAAAAGGATATAAAATTAGCCATTCTAATTCCTTTATGGAAATTAGCACTAGAAATGGGGCCTTTGTTTTTATAAAGTGGGGGAGGCAGCACACAATAGCAATCTGTGCTGCTGTTGGCTGGGACGTGGGTCTTCTGCGCCTGCCCTGGGCTCCATCCCCACCTACGCCCCCAGGGAGCTCCCCTCAGCAATCTATGCCAAGTGTGGGCCAAAGCCTGGCTATGGGCACAAGATGATTAGGGGCTCATTGGCTCATCTTCAAGTTCATTTTGCTCTAATCCTGTTCTGACTCTGACAGTGCAACTTGGTGGTTACAAGATTTGGGTTTGAAATCTGTGTTCAAATTCTGTTTCCACCAGTAACTATGTGATTTTGGGCAAGCTTGCTTAAGGCTCCTAAGCCTCAGTTTCCCTTCCTGTAAATGGGAGTGATGACCCATTTCATGGTGCTGCTGGGATGATTAACTGAGATCATGCGTGTGAAGCCCCTGGCAGACACACAGTGAGGACTCAATAAAGGTTCTGTGATATTATATAGTTTCACTCTCCTGAGATCAGGAAACCAGCAACCCAGTTATAGTAGTAGTAGTGGTGGTGGTGATGGTGGTAGTCAAAGAATGAGACCTATTCTCTGTTCTCACGAGTGCTATGGGGGAGACAGAGAAGGGACAAAGCAAAGCAAGGTGCAGGTGCTGACAGGCGTAGCACAGAGGCACATAGTAGAGGCCCTAGGCCAGTCTGGAGGGGAAGGCTTCCCAGCAGAATTGGCACCCAAACTAAGGTAAGTAAAAGGCAGGGCAAAGGGTGCTGAAGCTAAGTGGACCACTTGTGACAAGGGAGAGCATGGCAACAAGAGGACTTGTAGGTGTTTGGTGGGGCTGGAATTTACAACAGGAGAGTAAGGAGTGGTGAG
The DNA here is from genome assembly GCA_963574355.1 of Loris lydekkerianus. Classification (NCBI taxonomy): domain Eukaryota; kingdom Metazoa; phylum Chordata; class Mammalia; order Primates; family Lorisidae; genus Loris; species Loris lydekkerianus. The sequence goes on along the minus strand of CAUYPK010043353.1, from coordinate 19,194 downwards.
AGATTAGGCTGTCAAAGTGGGGAGGGGCTGGATCAGGAGCAATGCCGACAAGTTCAGACTTGATCCTGAGAGCCACAGGGTAATGTTCAAGCACGTAACCCAGAAACCTCAATGTCATCCTTGGTTCCCTTCTCACCCACATGGCCCACATCCAACCCTCAGCAAGTCCCATAGGCTCTACCTCCCAGATTCCCAAAGCCGCCCATTGCTCTCCCTCTCCATTTCTTTACCCGGAGTCCAAGGCACTGGGACAGCTCCTCCTGAATTCTGTAAAGTTCTGTCCACTGGTCTCCCTGGATACACTTGGCCCCCTCCAACCCATTCCTCACAGAGCAACTAGAGGGATTGTTAATTTCCACTGTGACTTCTTCTTTATTTACAAGTGTCTTGTTTAATTTCCATATACAGAAGAACCTCCATAGTTGACTCACCTCCTTAAATTGGTCTAATTTTCACAGACCAGACATTCACCATATTACTCAATGGAAGTTCTTTGTGTTGACCACCTCCATATGTTGACCAGTTTGTTACAGTTCCTAGGGTGGTCAACTCACAAGGTTCTAATGCATTTGTGATTTTCCATATATCTTTTTGTCATTGATCCCTAACCTTTTTGGCACCAGGAACTGGTTTCACGGAGGACAATTTTTCCATGGACTGGAGTGCTGGGTGGGAATGGTTTTGGGATGATTTGAGCACATTACATCTCCGCCTCAAATCATCAGGCATCAGATTCTCATAAGAAGCCTGCAACCTCAATCCTTTGCATGCATGGCTTATAGTAGGGTTGGCAGTCTTTTATGAGAATGTAATGCTGCCTCTTATCTGACAGAAGGCGGAGCTCTGGTGATGATGGAAGTGATGGGGAGGGGCTGGAAATACAGATGAATCCCACCTGCCTGCCACTCAATTCCTGCTGGGAGGCCTGGTTCCTAACAGGCCACGAACCTCCAGGTTGCAGACTGCAGCTTTTTGTTATCCATTTGTATTTTAATTTCCTTGTAGCCAAGGAGCATACTTGGCAGGATTTCAGTCCTTTTAATTGATTGAGACTTGTTTTATAGCCTAGCATATAGTTGATCTTGGTGAATACTCCCCAAACATGTAAAAAAAAATGCTTATTCTGCAACTGTTGGGTGGAGTAGTCCATAAATCCTTTAGCTGTGGATTAGGCTACATGGTTGATAGTGCTGTCAAAGTCTTCTATATCCTCACCGGTTTTCTGACTGTTTACTACAACCACACAAGCTCTATGAAGCTTCATCTCCAAACCCAAAGTGGGGAGAAACATAAAGTTACTGCAAATTCATTTACAACAACAGATATGATTTGGCAAGCATTATTAATTTTCACACTAATCAGAGTCAACTCTCAGAAAGAGAATGCTGAAGTCTCCAACTCCTATGAATGTATCTATTTCTCTATTTGTCTAGGAATGCTTTTACTTTATGGATTTGGAAGCTCTGCTATTAGGTTTATACTCATTTGGGGTGACTACTTAATGATACAATGATCAGTCCATCATTGGGCTTAAAAGAAAAACCCCAAGGGCTGGGCAAGGTGGCTCCCTCCCACCTGTGAACCTAGCACTTGGGAGGGTGGATTGCCTGAACTCACAGGTTCGAGACCAGCCTGAGCCAGAGCAAGACCTTGTCTCTAAAAATAGCCGGACATTGTGGCAGGGCTGAGGCAAGGGGATTGCTTGAGCTCAAGAGTTTGATGTTGTTGTGAGCTGTGACACCACAGCATCTACCAAGGGCTACACAGTGAGACTCTGTCTGAAAAAAAAAAAAAAGAAAAGCGACCCCCAAACCTACAAAAGATCACATTCCTTTTATACTTAAACCGCTTCAAGATTTTTCGCTGCATTTCAAATAGTCTATGAAAGGCTCTGAGGCTGCTCATGCCCCAGCACCTTCCCAACCTATTGTGTTGTTCACCTCCAAGCATAACCCATGGGTTTTCTGGCTTCAGGGCCTTAAAACTTTCATTATTGCTTTGTTATTGTCAGTCAGCACAGGGAAGGGAGCTAAATGAACCTATACGAAGACAAGGAGCTCTTAATTCTCTTCCTGTCTGTGTCCAGCATCTCCTCCATCTAAGATTCTCTTGAGTCTTTGGTTAGATAGAAATAAATATATTCTAGGGCGGCACCTGTGGCTCAGTGAGTAGGGCGCCGGCCCCATATACCAAGGGTGGTGGGTTCGAACCCAGCCCTGGCCAAACTGCAACAAAAAATAGCCGGGTGTTGTGATGAGTGCCTGTAGTCTCAGCTACTCGGGAGGCTGAGGCAAGAGAGTTGCCTAAGCCCAAGAGCTGGAGGTTGCTGTGAGCTGTGATGCCATGGCCCTTTACTGAGGGTGACAAAGTGAAACTCTGTCTCAAAAAAAAAAATACTGTGATCACTGTGAAAACTGATGGTGGCTCCCAAATCCTATCTGTTGCAGTAAAGGAATTAGCAGTCCCGTCACAGTTCTGCCCCCTTTCCTTGGGTCTGGATATACAGCTCCAAGGAGCTCCTATGGTTTATGATAAGCAGCTTCCTAAACCTGTTAGTGGAGGGCCAACAAAGGCTTCCTGAATGCCAGGCAGAGCTTTTGCTTCCTATTCTGAACACCCAGCTCTGACTCACCCTTTCTAGAAAGACTTTCCCAGAGGGCTTCCTGTTCTTTCCCTCCACTTTCTCTTTGTCACACCACCTGACCTCCTTCCTTTCATTACTTCTCACAATCAGTGGCTTTTGGTTAAATTATTTTTTCATTTACCGCTTGTCTCCTCCAATTAGAACAGAAGCTCCATGAGGGCAAGGACCTTCTGTGCCTAGTTTACTTCTGAAGTCCATGTGCCTGGCAAAATGCCTGGCATGTATAATAAGCATCCAATAAATGCTTACACAATCTAAGGAATTGAACTATTGAACCACTACAATTTTTTTTTTTTTTTTTTTGAGACAAGAGTCTCACTTTGTTACCCTCAGTAGAGTGCCTTGGTGTCACAGCTCACAGCAACCTCCAGCTCTTAGGCTTAGGTGATTCTCTTGTGTCAGCCTCCTGAGTAGCTGGGACTACAGGCTCCCACAACAACACCCAGCTATTTTTTTGTTGCAGTTTGTCTGGGGCCAGGTTTGAACCCGCCACCCTTCACCCTTGCTATATGGGGCCGGCACCCTACTCACTGAGCCACAGGCACTGCCCTGAACCACTATAATTTTAATACGCTTCAAGACTGATGCAGAAGAAAAAGACAGGCTCTGAGAGATGAGGAGGTCTGTGAACAATTGAAAAGTAGAAGATTCCAGGTTCCTGGAGGGAAAACCAACATATTGCCTCCCACGAGGAATATTGTTCTCCTGCTAGTGTGGACTAGTACTTCACCCTCCAGGCCTCTGTCAACAGTTCCATCTCTCAATATGTGCCACCGTTATTCCATTCCCTTACCTCTCAGGCATTTCTCCAACACACTCAAAACTAAAAGGATACAAAGGGAGCCAGAGGAGGGAATGAACAGAACAGAAACAAAGATGATGGAGCCACTTAGATTTAAGCAGAACTGAACTCCAGAGAGAGAGTCCTTAGAAAATGATGCTAGTGATAATCACGAGAAGGGGGAAAAATAAAGAGGGCTGAAGCAGGAGATGGAAACAAGAAAGGACACATTACAAGAAGATAAAAAAAAAGCTCTTCCTTCTTGCCAAGTGAATACATCTACATATATGAAAAACAAACATGTGAATATCACTGAGCTAGCAAGAATTACTCTATAGTGAATCAGAAAGTCACAGTCTGGGAGTGGATTAAAGATGGCGGCTGAGTAACAGCTTCCCTGCGACTGGGCACGGCAAGTCTGGGGAGACAAGACTCCACACATCTCTGGCCAGTGGGATCTGCCTATGATCATCCCTTTGAGGATACAGGGAGCCAGCAAGGGACTTCTGGACCCCAGGAGGAAGACAAAAACAGTGAAAAACTGTTATAGACAAGATACATTCTGCTTTTAGAGTTCTGAAATGGATCAAAATCAGGTATTAATTAAATATAATCCGAGGCTACTTAATAACCCACGACCAAGTTCACTCTGTTTTCTATATGTTCTACTTCTTATTCCAAATTGTGTCCAGCCACATACCAGCAATTCTGCAATGAGATTAAATGAAAATAAATAAATAAATAAATAAATAAAAAGAAAGTCACAGTCTTTATATGTACTAAATTAGACGATGACTGGCTGGGCTCCGTGGCTCATGCCTGTAATCCCGGCACTCTGGGAGGCTGAGGTAGATGGATCACTTGGGCTCAGGAGTTCAAGACCAGACTGAGGAAGAGGGAGACCCAACAAAACAAAACAAGCTAGGCATGGTGGCAGGCGCCTGTGGTCCTTCCCAGCTACTCCGGAATCTGAGGCAAGAGAATCCCTCAAACCCAAGAGTTTGAGGCTGCTGTGAGGTATGATGACACTTCAGCCCTCTACCCAGTGAGAGTCTGTCTAAAAATAAATTAGACTATTGATACAGGACAAGTGGCATCCCAGCCAGCTCGTGGAGCTGGGGGGGGGGGGGCACGGAGCAGCGGCCTCCGCCTTGGCCATGTTGGTGCAGTGACAGCAAGTGGCAGAACCAGCAGGCTGGAGGGTGGGCAGGGGGACCCGTTTCCTAGGCCTGGGAATAAATGGGATTGTAGCCATTAATTTGCGACTCAGACATACCCCAGACACATTATTCCAGACATGACCCAGACATGTCCCAGACATGATGTCCCAAACACGGTAAATGTTACTACCAAGCCTAAACGTTACTACCAAGCCTGGCTAAATGTAACTAAATGTAACTACCGAGGGCCAGACATGACCCAGACATGTCCCAGACATGCTGAATGTAACTACGAAGGGCCCCATGCGACTATGCATACCCCTAGACAAAGAGCCTAGAGACAGACAGCTCTTCTATCCTGACTTGAGTTTTCTCTCTCTTCTAGGAGCTCTGGCAAGTCTGTATTCTTTTCTGTAAATAAATCCTGTCTTACCACTGATCTGTGGTCCTCGGATTCATTCTTCGAATCACCGAGACCAAGAACCTACTGAAGAGGAAAATTCTGGTATCACTATGACTAAATAAACGATGCTCCCAGGAAATGCAGGTACTATTTCAGTTCAGGAAGACAAAGACCTTCTGGAGTTGGGTGGCTGGTGATGGTGGCACAACCATGTGCAAGCATTTTAGTGCCACACAACTGTACATTTAAAAATAGTTAACATGGGTGGCTTACACCTGTAATCCCAGCACTTTGGGAGGCCGAGGTGGGTAGATTGTCTGAGCTCATTAGTTCGAGACCAGCCAGAGCAAGAGTGAGACCTCGTCTCTAAAAAAAGGTGGGCGTTGTGTCGGGTGCCTATAGTTTCAGCTACCTGGGAGGTTGAGACAAGAGAATCACTTGAGCCCAAGAGTTTGAGGTTGCTGTGAGCTACGCTGCCAGGCAGTCTACTGAGGGTGACAAAGTGAGCTGTCAATAAATAAATAAATATGCAGATTCCCAGGGTTCATCTCCAGATTCTAATTTTTTTTTAGGTCTGGCAAGGGCCATCCGAAACTGATTGCATATATATGCGTTTATATACATGTGTATGTGTTTTTAACATTTTTATTGTGAGAGCATTTTCTACTTATGGGGAAGAGATGCAAAAAGTCCAGAGAGTTTCCCTGTATTCTATACCCAACTTCCTCTGGTGTTAACAACTTATATAAAATCACGGAACCCTCAAATCTAAAAAAATTAACCTTGGTATAATATTTTGACTAAACTACAGAACTTGCTCAGATGTCACCAGTTTTCCCACAAATCTCCTCTTCCGGTACCAAGCTCCAAACAAGGCTCCCACATTACATTTTTTTTTTTTTTTTTTTTTAAGAAAATCAGTATCTGGGGTTCTCACTTTGCTCATGCTGGTTTCAAACTCCTAAGCTCAAGGAATTCAAATAAAGGCACCCTCAACTTCTTACTCTCAATTGCAGAGTTGTTCCTATGTTTTTTAGACACCAGCTAGCCTGATTTGTCATCTTATTTATTTTTTTCCTTCTGATGGCTTATATATTTTTCTTTTTCTTTTCTTTCTTTTATTAAATCATAGCTGCGTACATTAATGCGATCATGGGGCACCATACACTGGTTTTATATACAATTTGACATATTTTCATCACACTGGTTAACATAGCCTTCCTGTCATTTATTTATTTTTTTTTATTTTTTGAGACAGAGCCTCAAGCTATTGCCCTGGGTAGAGTGCTGTGGCGTTAAAGCTCACAGCAACTTCCAACTCCTGGGCTTAAGCAATTCTCTTGCCTCAGCCTCCCAAGTAGCTGGGTCTATGGGCACCTGCCACAACGCCCGGCTATTTTTTGGTAGTTGTCATTGTTTGGCAGGCCGGGCCAGATTCGAACCCTCCAGCTCTGGTGTATGTGGCTGGCGCCTTAGCCACTTGAGCTACAGGCACTACCCTGATTTGTCATCTTAAAAAATAATTTGAGGGCTCGGCACCTATGGCTCAAGTGGCTAAGGTGCCAGCCACATACACCTAAGCTGGCAGGTTCGAATCCAGCCCGGGCCCGCCAAACAACTACGACAGCTGCAAACAAAAAAATAGCCGGGCATTGAGGCACGCACCTGTAGTCCCAGCTACTTTGGAGGCAGAGGCAGGAGAATCACTTGAGCCCAGGAGTTGAAGGTTGCTGTGAGCTGGGACGCCACAGCACTCTACCCAGGGCAACAGCTTGAGGCTTTGTCTCAAAAAAAAAAAAAAAAAAAAATCATTGGAGGGCTGATGTGGTGGCTCACACCTATAATCCTAGCACTCTGGGAGGCCGAGGTGGGTGGATTGCTTGAACTCAGGAATTTGAGACCAGCCTAAGCAAGAGCGAGACCCCGTCTCTACTAAAAATAGAAAAAATGAAGAGGGCGTGTGGTGGGAAACTGTAGTCCCAGCTACTCAGGAGGCTGAGGTAAAAGGATCGCTTGAGCCCAAGAGTTTGTGGTTACTGTGAGTTATGATCCCATGGCACTCTACCCAGGGCGATGGAGTAAGATTCTGACTGAAAAAAAAAATTGTTTGAATTTAGACAATATACTAGTTCATGCTTGTGTGTTGTAAAAAACATAGGAACAACTCTGCAATTGAGAGTAAGAAGTTCAGGGTGCCCTTTGTCTGGCCTTGGCCCTGTCACACCATTGCAAGCCCCCACAGGCCTCTCTCATCTCTTCAGATATAACCACATTAACAGGGCAGTAAATATCATCCCAGACTGCTTGTATGCATTCCTCTGCATGTAAGACCTTTGTATAGCCAGGTAGTCAGATCTCAACTCCTGTGTTACCTCAGAGATCCTCACGCCCATCACTCCCTTTTATTTTTTCCATAATTCTTACTACAACCTGAAAGTAATTTATAATATACTTATTTCTTGCCACTCTTTCCTGCCTTTGCTATAATCTTCCTTTCTCTCTCCTCTCTCTTTCTGCGACAGGGTCTTGTTCAGTTGCCCAGGCTAGAGTACAATGGCATTATCATAGCTCACTGTGACTTCCAGTTCCTGGGCTCAAGTGATCATCCTGCCTCAGCCTCCTGAGTAACTGGGACTGTAGGTGTCCACTGCTATGCAAAACTAATTGTTCTATTTTTGGTAGAGTTGCAGGGGTCTCATTCTTGCTTAGGCTGGTCTCAGACACCTGGTGTTAAGTGATTCTCCTGTCTAGGCCTCACAGAGTGTTAGGTTTATAGGTATGAGTCACCGTGTCTGGCCAAAATTTGGATATCTTATTCACAGTCATATTTCTAGGGCTAGTTACATAACTGAGGTTTTATAAATATTATTGAATAAATGGTTATATGTGTGTACATGTTTATATACACATGAACACATATACTTGTGCACCTACAAAATACCAACAGAAACATGCTATACATACTGTACTTTTTAATTGTATTGTATACTTTGGGATATTTCCTTTCATTTTATATATGCAGAGAACAAAGAACATTTTGTTCAATACTATATATTCTCAAAACATCCCCTTTGATATTGTTAGAATAGTTTAAGCTAGTGGACAGAATTATGGACGCTTGGAAAGCATTTTCCCTACATAGTGCTTTCTTTTCTGGTGTTCTCTTTTTTTCTTTCTGCTAAGACATTTGGACTTAATCTTTCTGTTTATATTATGTATATATAAAACACAGACACATGAGGAATTTGTACAAAAATAAATACAAACTAAACTGTGTTCCCCCATTTTAACTGTTTTAATCTGAGATTTTAAGGTTGTTTGATTCATTACATTATTTTAAAGTAGGGTAAGGTTCAGGAGAAAATTCAAGCATATCAATTTTAATTTTTGCTTCCATTGTGCCCCCTTGTGGAATTTACACACAGCTTACATATTCATTTTTGTGATTTTTTACAAAGAGCAGGGTGCACCAATGTCAGGGCTACCTTCACACACGCTCCTATCAATGAAGCAGACTCTTCTAATCAGCTTAATCTTTGCAAACAAGATTCAGATTGCCTCTGAGTTGGGCGAATCAATGACAGCTTTGTTCACGATGGTTGGTTCTCCTGAGATTCTGGCTCATTAAACTTGTGTTTGGTTTTTGATTTCATCATCTCAGCTATGTGACCAACTGTTAGATCTGCATGTGGGATGTTTTCCACAGACCTTGCGTAACTGGAGGTATCCGGTTTCTCTGGCCTGTTCTGAGAGAGTGGCTCCCTCAGATCTTCCATCTGCTTCCATGCTCCCTGCTGGCTTGCTTCCTCCTCTTATCAGGTGTTGCAATCCTAGCCAGCAAGCACACAGTAGCTTTCCTTGTTGTTTGTAGACATTCCCTTAGCTACAGCAACTGTCATTTAAAGCAGAGTCCAGTTTCTCAGTCTGATGGTGCCTCCCCAGGTGTGCTCTGCTGGGGAGCTGCTGAAAACAGGTTCCTTGTGTTGCAAGGAAATGCAGCTCTTCAGGTGAAGAATTTGAGAATCTAATCCCCCTAACATTTACTGAGTAGACACTCAGAGGGTTCCGCTCTTAGAACCTTCATAAATGTATCTTTAAATCCTCTCTGCCACTTTTTGAAGCAGTTGTTACAGCCTTTTTTTTATAAGACCATATATCCATTCTTCTATCTCTCCATCCATCCTTCCTCCATCTGCTCATCCATCCAAAAAGTTTTACAGGGTGGCTTTTGGTAATACACACCAGGCAGTGGTCTAGGTGCAGGAGATCAAAGATGGGGCTTACACGCTCAAAAGAGAAGCCCCCCAAGATAAGACAAATAAATTGTGTACTTTTCTAACGCTGTAGATAGTAGGCTAGGGAAAAAAAAAACAAACAAGCAGAGGAGGGGAGCAATTATACATACTACAGCCTCACTAAACTGGTGAGTCTGAGCAAAGACAATTTCATACCCTAAGTAACAATTAAAGAATGGAAAGTTTGGGGGAATCTTCCAAAAGGAGGTATTTTGGAACAATTTGGAAATGTTTTCTACAAGTACAAGAGAAAACGCTGGCATGAATAAACGGCAAGTAAGGCAGAATGCCTGTGCTACAGGAAAAGGATTTTATTTCCCTAATATTCAGTTTCCTCATTTGTAAAAAGGACACAAATAAGTATATTTCTCAAAGAGTTGTGAAGAGTTAATGAAACTATAAAGCCCCCAGCATGTGGTAAGGGCAGCAGATACTGACTGGTCTCTGCTACATACCACACATTCCTCTTCTTTCACAAGTCTTGAACACATGTTTTAAAGCAGTATTTCCCAAACTCTTTCATCTGCTCAGAAACGCATTTCACAGAAAAGACTGCATGTTTACCACAATTCTAGTACATGCATACATAAATATATAAAACAAAGGGCGGCTCCTGTGGCTCAGTGAGTAGGGCGCCGGCCCCATATGCCGAGGGTTGCGGGTTCAAACCCAGTCCCGGCCAAACTGCAACAAAAAAATAGCCGGGCGTTGTGGCAGGTGCCTGTAGTCCCAGCTACTCTGGAGGCTGAGGCAAGAGAATCGCTTAAGCCCAGGAGCTGGAGGTTGCTGTGAGCTGTGTGATGCCACGGCACTCTACCAAAGGGCCATAAAATGAGACTCTGTCTCTATAAAAAAAAAAAATATATATATATATATAAAACAAAAATCTCAAAAACAGTATTCATCCTTACTATATATAATGATCTTCATTATTTTCTATTCTATTTTATCCCCCCCCCTTTTTTTATAGTGTGGGATTCATTGAGGGTACAGAGTTAGTTTACACTGATTGCATTTGAGGGTACAGAGTTAGTTTACACTGATTGCATTTGTTAGGCAAAGTCCCTCTTACAGTTGTGTCCCATCCCCAGAGGTGTGCCATACGCTGTGACCTCCCATCTCCCTCACTACTCCCTCATTCCCCTACCCTGCACCTTATATTAGATCATCTACTGCCTTCATATTAGAATTGAGTACATTGAATTCTTGCTTTTCCATTCTTTTTTTTTTTGAAACAGAGCCTCAAGCTGTCGCCCTGGTAGAGTGCTGTGGTATCACAGCTCACAGCAATCTCCAACTCCTGGGCTCAAGCAATTCTCCTGCCTCCACCTGCCACAGCGCCCGGCTATTTTTTGGTTGCAGCCATCATTGTTATTTGGCGGGTCGGGGCTGGATTCGAACCCACCAGCTCAGGTGTATGTGGCTGGCGCCTTAGCCACTTGAGCCACAGGCGCCAAGCCTGCTTCTCCATTCTTATGATGCTTTACTAAGAAGAATGTGTTCCACTCCAATCCAGGTTAATACAAAAGATGTAAAGTCTCCATCTTTTTATTGGCTGAATAGTATTCCATGGTATACATATACCACAGTTTCTTTTGTTTTTGTTTTTGAGACAGAGTCTCACTATGTTCCCCTGGGTAGAGTGCTATGGTGTCACAGCTCACAGCAACCTCTTACTTGGGCTTAAGCGATTCTCTTGTCTTAGCCTCCCAAGTAGCTGGACTATAGGCACCCACCACAACGCCCCACTATTTTTTGGTTGTAGTTGTCATTATTGTTTGGCAGGCCCTGGGCTGGATGTGAACCTGCCAGCTCTGGTGTAGGTGGCTGGTGCCCTAGCCGCTGAGCTACAGGTGCCAAGCCTATACCACAGTTTGTTAATCTATTCCTGGGTTGGTGGGCATTTAGGTGTTTCCACAATTTGGTAACTGTAAATTGAGCTGTGATTAAACAGTCTAATGCAAATGTCCTTATGATAAAAGGATTTTTTCTTCTGGGTAGATGCCTAGTAATGGGATTATAGGATCAAATTATTTCATTTTTTTATAAAAGCTGATAATAATCACTAAATTGGTTTCAAAAGTCACTGGTGGGTTATTCCCCACAATTTGGGAAACACAGAATACTCAGTTAACAAAATCTTATTAAATAATATAAATAGGAACTATATATATACACACACACACACACACATAGGTAGATAGATAGGCAGACACACAGAAAAATACCCCTCACCAGATTTCCCACTCTCAGAGAAAACCACCAATTCCAAGTCTTTGAATTGCTTCTATGGATATGTACCTCTATGTCTCTAAATGATATACCTCATCTGTTAACTTCCTACCCTGGAAGAAGAGGATTTAGTGGTTTTTTACATGAACTTTTAATCCCACTGCAACACACATACACACTTCCAATCCCCCAATACGGTTATTGTTTGGATCAATGCACAATGTTATTTTATAATGACCACATACCCACTATTTTCAGGTAAACCATGATACTTTCCCTCACTGTATATTTCTGTGTCCCTTGGAATTAATAATTGCTCTTTTTGTTAGTTTACTTGGTTTTCTGTATGTTTACTAAAGTTCCTTCCACAGCTTCCTGATTTGCTGCAACGAGGATACTGCGCAGCTATCATCTGTCTTCCCCTGAGACTCTTTTCATATCTTTCTTGGATCCCATGTTTTCATCTTTCTTGATTTACCACACTGTGGCAGAGGATATTGTCCAGTAGCTCCTTGAAAGAAAACTCATAGGAGGTTAAATATTTTGAAACTGTGCACATCTGAAAATGTCTTGGTTTTCCCATAACTCAATTTGTATTATGACTGGGTATAGAATTCTTATGTCAGAAATAATGTTGCCTGTCAATATTAAAGGCATTGCTCCAGTATTTTAGCACTTTTCACATTCCTATTAAGGCGTTTGAAGCCTATCTGATTTCTAGTCCTTTGATGTGACCTTTTACCCCCTTTTTGATAGCTAATATTCTCTTCTTTTTCTCTCTATTGTTGTAAAGGTTCAAGTCAATCTGCCTGATGGCTAGAGGTTTTTTTTTCCCCTATCAAATGTGATAAATCTTGGCTCAGCACCCATAGTACAGAGGTTACGGCGCCAGCCACATTACTGAGGGTGGCGGGTTTGAACCTGGCCTGAGGCAGCTAAACAACAATGCCAACTGCAACAAAAAAATAGCTGGGCATGGGCAGCATTTGTGGCTCAGTGGGTAGGGCACTGGCCCCATATACTGAGGGTGGTGGGTTCGAATTCGACCCAGGCCAAACTGCAACAAAAAATAGCCAGGTGTTGTGGTAGGCGCCTGTAGTCCCAGCTATTCAGGAGGCTGAGGCAAGAGAATCGCTTACAGTGGTTCTCCACCTTCCTAATGCCGCAAACCTTTAATAAAGTTCCTCATGTTGTGATAACCCCCCAACCATAAAATTATTTTTGTTGCTACTTCATAACTATAGTTTTGCTACTATTATGAATCGTAATATAAATATCTGATATGCAGGATATATTTTCATTGTTACCAATGGGTCGTGACCCACAGGTTGAGAACCCCTAGCTTAGGCACAAGAGATTAAGGATGCTGTGAACTGTGAAGCCACATCACTCTACTGAGGGCAACATAGTGAGACTCTGTCTCAAAAACAAACAAAAAGTGTGATAAATCTTTTGGTGGGTTCTCTCAGTCTGGGAATTTATGTCTTCTTGTTCTGGGAGATTTTCTTGAATTGATTTTACTGTTGATTTCCTACCTTTTTTGTTTTGTTTCTTATTCTTTTTTTTTTTTTTTTTTTTGAGACAGTCTCACTGTGTCACCCTCAGTAGAGTGCTGTAGCATCACAGGTCACAGCAACCTCAAAGTCTTAGACATAAGCGATTCTCTCGCCTCAGCCTCCCGAGTAGCTGGGACTATAGGCACCTGCCACAATGCCCGGCTGTTTTTTGTTGCAGTTGTTTAGCTGGCCGGGGCCGGTCCAAACCTGCTATCTTCGGCATATGTGGCTGTCACCATAACCACTGTGCTACGGGAGCTGAGCCTTCCTACCTTTTTCATTCTCTCATTTTTCTTTCCAGAGCTCTTATTGTTCAGATGTTGGTCCAGTCCTCTTACTATCTGTTCGTTTTATTGCAACTCTCCATTTCTTTAATTTTTGTTTGATTTCTGCTCCACTTTCAGAAAGATTTCCACAGTTTTTTCTTCCAATTCTTTTATTGTTATTTATGACTGCTATATTTTGACTGTAAAAGGGTTTTGTCCTCTAAATATTTCTTTTCTTTTCTTTTTTTTTTTTTTTTGAGACAGAGCCTCAAGCTGTTGCCCTACAGTGCCACATCACAGCTCACAGCAACCTCCAACTCCTGGGCTCAAGCGAGTCTCCTGCCTCCACTTCCCAAGTAGCACCCGTCACAACACCCAGCTATTTAGTTATAATTCTTTTTTTTTTTTTTTTTTGTGGTTTTTGGCCGGGGCTGGGTTTGAACCCACCACCTCCATTATATGGGACTGGCGCCCTATCTCTTTGAGCCACAGGTGCCACCCTAGTTATAATTCTTATACTATGCTTCATAATACACATGCTAACTCTTTAGTTACTGGAACTACTAGGATGGCAATTACACTAGAATCAAAAAAGATTCCCCACTATGTAGCTGTTGTCATAATAGGAGAGTTATCTGCTGGGACATGCTATAGTTGTTCTGTGCTGATTATGGTGTGTCCAACTACAGGAAAAATATTGCTTTTTTAGAAATGAGTTAATGATCTCCATAGAGATGTGCCATATACCAGTCCTAATAAAAATAGAAATAATAATAAATATATATAGCAGCTAACACTTAATTACGTGCAAAGTACTATTTCTTAGGGAGTTAAATGCATTCATTAATTTAAATTTTTTTTTTTTTTTAAGAGAGTCTTACTTTGTTGCCCTTAGTTAGAGGGCTATGGCATCATAGCTCACAGCAACCTCCAGCTCTTGGGCTTAGGCAATTCTCTTGTCTTGGCCTCCCGAGTAGCTGAGACCATAGGCACCTGCCACAAGGCCTGGCTATTTTTTTGTTGTTGCAGTTTGGCCGGGGCCAGGTTCAAACCTGCCACCCTCGGTATATGGGACCAGCGCCCTCCTCACTGAGCCACAGGCACCGCCCAATTTAAATTTTTACAACACTATAAGATAGGTGGGGGTTTTTTTTGTTTTTTTTTTGAGACAGAGTCTAACTCTGTTGCCCACGATAGAGTGCTTGGTGTCATAGCTCACAGCAACCTCAAACTCCTGGGCTCAAGCGATCCTCTTGCCTCAGTCTCCTGAGTAGCTGGGATGACAAGTGCCTGCCATAGACCAGGCCAGTTTTTCTATTTGTAGTAGAGATGGGGTCTCACTCTTGCTCAGTCTTGTCTCAAACTCATGACCTCAAGAGATTCACCTGTCTTGGCCTCCCAAAGTGCTAGGATTATAGGAGTGAGCCTCCACACCCGGCCTTCTTTTTATTGGGGGGAGGGGCAGAGGCTCACTCTTTGGATAGGCTAGAGGCCCCTGGCCTCTTCCTAGCTCACAGCAACCTCAAACTCCTGGGTTCAAGCAATCCTCCTGCCTCAGCCTCTCAAAATGCTGGCACTACAGGCATCTCCCATAATACCCACCTAATTTTTCTATCATTTTAGTAGAGATAGGGTCTCAAAATTGCTAAGGCTTATCTCAAACTCCTGACCTCAAGAAATCCTCCGGCCTTGGCCTCCCACAGTGCTAGGATTACAGGTGTGAGCCATAGCACCTGGCCACTCTCTGCCTTTTAATTGGATTATTTTTTCACAGTCAATGTTATATATTCACAGTCATATATATAATAGTATATATATAATTTTATATATAGTGGAATCTGTCTGCCAGTTAACTATTTGTTTTCCATTTGTCTCATGTCTTTTTTGTTTCTTTATTCTTTCTTTTCTGCTTTTTTTTTTTTTTTTTTTGCACTAAATAAATCTTTTCCCTTTTTTTTGAGACAGAGTCTCACTATGTTGCCCTTGGTAGAGTACCATGATGTCATAGCTCACAGCAATCTCAAACTCTTGGACTTAAGCGATTCTCTTGCCTCAGCCTCCCAAGTAGCTGGGACTACAGGCACCCACCACAATGCCCGGCTATTTTTTGGTTGTAGTTGTCATTGTTGTTTGGCAGGCTCAGGCTGGGTTCGAACCCACCAGCCCTGGTGTATGTGGCTGGTGCCCTCAGCAGCTACAGGTGCTGAGCCTAAGTGAATATTTTCTAATATAGTACTTTAGTTTAATATTTTTTCTTCACTTTTTTGGAGAGGGAGTTATTTCCCAGTGCAACACAAGTTGCTTCACAGTCTGATCCAATTAAATTCCCCACTTAAAGTTTTGAGCTAGATCTGATTTCAGGAGGGCATTTTTGTGTTTTTTTTTTTTAATCGCCCTCCGTAGAATGCCGACCTCCAACTCCTGGGCTTACGCAATTCTCTTGCCTCAGCCTCCTGAGTAGCTGGGACTACAGGCACTCACAACACCTGGCTATTTTTTTGTTGCAGTTCGGCCAGGGTTGGGTTTGCTCTCTGTATATGGGGCTGGCACCCTACCAACTGAGCCACAGGTGCCGCCCAAGGAGGGCATTTTTCTTTCTTTCTTTTTTTTTTAGAGACAGAGTCTCACTTTATCACCCTTGGTAGAGTACTATGACATCACAGCTCACAGCAACCTCCAACTCCTGGGTTTAGGTGATTCTCTTACCTCAGCCTTCCCTGTAGCTGGGACTACAGGCGCCTGCCACAATGCCCAGCTATTTTTCTTTTTTTGTTGTTGTTGCAGTTTGGCCGGGGCTGGGTTTGAACGCACCACCATCAGTATATGGGGCTGGCGCCCTGCTCACTGAGCCACAGGCGCCGCCCCAAGGAGGGCGTTTTTTAATCTGCCTTTTCCCCTGGCTCTCCATTGTAACTAACTGGCCTATGGTTTCACTTGTTCTTATGGAGCTATTATCCTCCCTTTAATTAAGAAAGCCCTTTACTACCTCACCACATTTGCTTAGAATTTACGCTCTGTAACATATAGCTGGTAGAAATAAAAAATCCTGATAGTCTGCCCATCCCAAGACAACACTACATCCCTTAGCTGGGAGCTGGGGAGAAAGGAATCTTGTGTTTTTGAGTGAATTGCCTGAAGTTGAGTTTCCATCACCCTCAGCTGGAAAGGGGGGAAGATAGAGTGGGTCATCGTGCAAATGTCACCAGCTTTATTAGATTTTTAAAAATAAATGTTTCTTTGTTTGCTTAGGTCCACAGGACAAAATTTCCAATCAGATATTTACAATTTAGATAGTTATTTAAAAATAATTTTCACCAATTGTGCTTGTTTCACTGGAGAGCACTTCCACAGAGCTCTTCGTGCTAGCATTTTGGAAGTTGCCACCTTGCCATGTTCTTTTTCTGAGAGAGAGAGAGAGAGCAAGAGAGCTGATATTATGTGAATTCTTGGATTTAGCTATGCTTGAAATCAGCGCTATTGTCTATATTTTGCAGTTAGATAAGCCATTGAATTAATTTCGTTCTATGCTTAGCTAGTTGAATTTTTCTCATATTTAAGCAAGAGTCATAACTAATACCCTGAATGTCAAACTTTTAATAGTATGGAAATAAATTTTAAGTATTATGGAAACTTTTTCAACAGAATTGATCTCTAGGTGCTTTCATGTAATCATTTCAGCAGCTGATCTCATCCCAACTGGTGTTTGATGAAATGAATAGACATCACTTATACTGATTCCAATTGATGTTTTTCTTAACAAGGATTTTTAATATAATTTGATGTGTCTGCCAATATTTGTTAATATCCAAAGGGTTGGTTCCAAGGATGCCTCAATGTTAATTGCTAATGCTGAGGTATAATATTAATTATAATAAGAGGTCTGACCTTAATTATAAAAAGTTCTAGAAGGTCTGATAAGCCTCCCTTTTCCATTAGCCAACAGCTAACTCATTAATATATCTCTGGTAAGCATACAGACGTCCAAACACTGAAACCAGTTCCAGGACTCTTTAACAGAATATAAGTGAAAAAGGGAGGATTGTTGTGTTGTCCTTAATGTGATTTCTAAAATACAGTATTCTTTTTTGGTTTTTTTTGACACAGAGTCTCACTCTGTTGCCACAGGCTAGAGTGCCATGGCATCAGCCTAACTCACGGCAATTGCAAACTCCTGGGATCAAGTGATTCTCTTGCCTGAGCCTCCCAAGGAGCAGGGACCACAGGTGCCCACCACAATGCCCGGCTAATTTTTCTGTTTTTAGTAAAGACAGGGTCTAGCTCTTGTTCAGGCTGGTCTTGAACTCCACAGCTTAAGCAATCCACCTGCCTCACCCTCCCAGATTGGATTAAGGCATGAGCCAATGTGCCCAGCCTAAAATCTAGGTATTCTAAGATTTTCTTATGTCCTCACCCTCCCAGATTGGATTACAGGCATGAGCCACTGTGCCCAGCCTAAAATCTAGGTATTCTACGATTTTGTTATGTCTTCCTTTGAAATATTAAAGAATGGGACAATTTTCTTAGAAATACGGAGTCAAAAACACTTTCAGGATAGATTTGCAGGTCAGCCAGGCACAGTGACTAAGTGTCACACTTAATTAGGGTTTTTATTTATTTTTTTATTTTATAACTAAGTAAACGTTATTTATTGTTGAGCTATGTATAGCTCTATGGTGACATTTCCTTTCTTGTGCAGCATTTTTCCTGGAGTCAATTAATTGCCTAATTTTTTCATTTCCTGTGTTTTCTGTGTACCTGTCAATTTCTTGATCTCTGAACCCTCCCATAAAATACTACTGCTAATCCCTTTTTGTCTTCTTGAGACATTTCCCACGCAGCCTTCAACCTCCTGCTCATTTCAGGCATAGTTGCTCTTGAGGATTTCTGAGTGTTCCTTCTCCATGATTCTGGGAGTGCCAATACTTTCTTCTTATATCAGATTGCCTCTTTTTTACATCCTATGCCATCCTTTTGCTTTTCCCACCTCCTGTGAGAAATGGATCCTCTACTAGCTTACTGTGAAAGGTAAAGTTTTTGAAAAAGTCAATGTCTAAAACCATTTTTATTCTACATTCGAACTTGATTTGACAGTTTGGGTAGTTCCCCCCCACACACACACTATTAAAGTCATTGCTTCATTTGCATATAATTTCCAAAGCTGAAGACGTTAAACATACCGAGGGAGGGAGGTGGGAGAAGGGAGGAGCACAGAGAGGAAGGAGGGAGCAGGTGGGGGGGTCACGGTGTGTGACACACCTTTTGGGAGCAGGACACAATTATAAGAGGGACTTTATCTAACAAATATAATCGATGTAACCTGGTTCTTTGTACCCTCAATGAATCCCCAAAAACAACAACAAAAAAAGTCAAACGTACTACTGAAGTTCAGCCTCACCATTAGTGAATTAAATTTCGCTGAACTTCACATTTCCAAAATATCACCTACACAACTATAATGATATGCCCCGGTGTGGTCCTTTTTCAGCCATGTTGCTGAGTTCTCAGTGGGCTCCTTTTTTTTTTTTTTTTTTTTTTAATTTTAATTATTATTTTTTTATTATAGATAAAAATATGCACCATAGATGTGGCCCAACCCATCATCCTCCCTCCACCCAAACCTCCCCCTCCCTTCCCCTTCCTTGGTCCTTTTCTCATAGTCTTGAGGTATAGTTGGGTTATAGCCTTCATGTGAAAGCTATAGTTAAGCTTCATAGTAGGGCTGAGTACATTGGATACTTTTTCTTCCATTCCTGGGATACTTTCCTAAGGAGAATATGTTCCAGCTCCATCCATGTAAACATGAAAGAGGTAAAGTCTCCATCTTTCTTTAAGGCTGCATAGTATTCCATGGTATACA
>CAUYPK010043352.1:0-41919 GCA_963574355.1 Loris lydekkerianus | reverse complement strand
GGGTGAGCTGAGACTTAACCTTTTATTAAGAAACTATTTTTCAGCTACTTGGGAGGCTGAGGCAAGAGAATAGCTTAAGTTCAAGAGTTGGAGGTTGCTGTGAGCTGTGATGCCACAGCACTCTACCGAGGGCAACATAGTGAAACTCTGTCTCAAAAAAAAAAAAAAAAAAAAAAAAAATAAATAAAGAAAGAAAGAACGACGGTATTTTTAGCAAGAACGACAAGTAATTTTGTTATCATAAGAAGAGGTGGCTTAGCAAATGAAAATATAAATTACTTGAAAAGGTGATTTTTCTCATTCACTTTCACTCAAGGAAAAAGAATAGAGAACATACCTTGTCTAACTCTCCTTACTGGTCCTGGCAATTTCCCTGGGCTGAGAAGTAGTCCCATAACAGAATGGTCTCTTTAAGCCCATCTCAGTGAAGGGAGAAACTATTTCCCCATAGAGGAAGCAAATGCGAACTCTGTGCACCTTATTCCGACACAATTACTTTTAGCTATGGAAAAATGTTAACTCTGCTTTTCAGTTCAAAAAAGCCAATTAAGGTACTTTTTTAGTGTTGGGTTAATTGTAGTTTATTTGAATTCATTTGTTGAAGAATTTAATCCAAAGAATAAATCTGCATTTCACACTCTTCTATAGGTAATAATCAGAACAGTCCCTTACCTTAAAATCTTTTTTCTCTCTGGTATTCAATAGTGTATTTACATAAAAAGAGAGTAAAAAAGAGACTTTCCACTGGACACTTACTGTAAATATGGAAGCAGTATAAAACAGGAGCGGAAAAGTGGTCTCCTTTTTATTTCTCTCCTGAAGAATGAATTGTGGAGAATGTAGTGGTTATTCCACATCATAAATCGAACCTCTTTCAGACCCCGAGAGTTGGCTTCTTCAATCAACCGAATGACAGACTATAAAGTAGAAAACAAAAACAGCAAGTGTAAAAAAAAAGCAAGTCAATAATAATCACTATGAAATACGAAAATGTGAAGTCAATAATAATCTCACAGTTAACATCAGAGGAATTTCAATAAAGTACAGTGAATACAATTCATTTCTTTAATGTTTAAATTTTTTCCCCTTCTAAACATGCAGAGTGGGAAGATGCTGCCTGTTGAGAAGAACACGGATTTCTACCTTATGAAACATGTGAGGCCCACGGAATTACTCTATTCTATTTTGAGCCTTAATGTTGTCCTAGAGATTTTTTTTTTTTTTTTTTTTTTTTTTGGTTTATATTTCTTAAGGGAATTTTCAGAAGAGAAATTAAGGATGGTGGTATATAAAGTTCAAATAAACCAAGTAAGTTCCAAAACCAAGAAACCTCTTAGAGGAGAAACACAGGAACAGTCTAAATATCCTGAGAATACGTTTTAAACAGACTTTTACTTTCCTTGGAAGGTAGATACTAGGGATTAATTAAAAAAGAGCAAGAAATTTTAATTTAACATTGTTTTACAGAAATCAGTATACTAAGTTGTTTCTTATTTTGCTACTATCCTTAATTGAAATAAGGAAGGTAAGTTAGTTCTCCCCTTTTTGTAATGTTAGAAATGAATTTAATCAAATTAAAGAAGTCAGACTTTTGGAATGTGAAATTAATTTCTTTTTTTTGTTTTTAGCTTTAACTTTTATATCTTTGAAAATATTTCAATACTGGATTATTTCAAAGATTTTCTTATATATATTACTGAGAGAAATAACAGAAATTAATTTCTAATGTACATTTCTGAGTGTTTAAACTTGACTCAAGATTGTCATTCAGAGACAAAGTGAAGCCACCATCATTTTTAAAACCTTGCTTTTTTTACTATCTCAAATTAAGGACGCAAGTGCATACAAGAAAAAATTTTAAATAACTGATTTGCCTGGTAACAGCTCAATAAACATTCTTAGGTACTCCTTCTGGGGGACCAGACAGTGATTGTTTTCATCAAGCTTCTGAAATGCTAAGAGTAACACATGTTCTCAATCTCCGTATAAGTCCAGGAGCCAGGTAAAACCAAAAGTTATACTAGTTCTCATCTCATTAAAATTATTCCAAAGGTGGCAACATCTCAATGAGATTTATTTCTCTGAAGATTGTGTTATAATGACTTGGGAAAATACAGTTTGGGCTTAAGATAAAAACTGAATATAAAAACAGTAGGAAAGGGTGGTGCCTGTGGCTCAGTGAGTAGGGTGCTGGCCCCATATACCAAGGGTGGTGGGTTCAAACCTGGCCCCGGCCAAACTGCAACAAAAAAATAGCCAGGTGTTATGGCGGGCGCCCACCTACATGGGAGGCTGAGGTGAGAGAATGGTCTAAGCCCAAGAGTTAGAGGTTGCTGTGAGCTGTGATGCCACAGCACTCTACCGAGGGCAATAAAGTGAGACACTATTAAAAAAAAAAAAAAAGTAGAAAAATAAAAATAGTATCTTCACCTCAACCTGGTATTCTATGTATGGATTTCAAATCAATGAAAATAAACTTTTAGAAAAATAAAGAGACAAATTTTACTTATATCAATAAGACTGAATTTTAGACTCATAAGGTCTTTGATAATATTAGCATTTTTGCCCAGTCACTATTGGAAAGGTGAAATGAAAAGAACAAGTAAAAAAACTTCAAAATGTACTTTTACAAAAAAGAAAAAGTATATTTGAAAAGCAAATTTGCTGAAAGAAAAAAAAACAACCTTCAAGTACCTCAGGATACTCTCTCCATCCAAAGTGGTCTCTACAGAAGAATTTCCAGACCGTGTGGTATATAGAGTTGACATTGCTGGAAGGTGGTGTGGACAGCCT
This sequence comes from Loris lydekkerianus, assembly GCA_963574355.1. Taxonomy (NCBI): domain Eukaryota; kingdom Metazoa; phylum Chordata; class Mammalia; order Primates; family Lorisidae; genus Loris; species Loris lydekkerianus. Next base: position 39,126 of record CAUYPK010043352.1, on the reverse strand, counting down.
TCGTAATTGGTCAAATTCCGTTGTTTCATACACGTTCATGGCATTCAAATCTGCCCAAAATTCTTGTCCTCTAGAAAGACCCCACCCCCCAAAAAAACCTGTTAGTATATTTGCAAAATAAAATATCCAAACATCTTATTGGACATTAAAAATAGTACGGACTATGGTAGAATTTCCAAAATCTGCTTTACTTAGAGTAAAAGAATATTACTGGTTGTTTCCATAGCATCCATCCTCTATATGCCCTTTTTTACCAAGAACAAAATTTCTTGGCAGAGGAGTTATAGGATTGATGTAACCCCACAATACCAATGGCCTAAACCCAGTCAATATAATCCCAAACTCAGGTCTTAGCCAATCATAGAGTTAAGTTTTAAAATGAAGCTACAAGCCAGAGAGAAACAAAAGAAAAAGTTCTCTTGAAGCTTAACCCTTTTTCAGAAGCAACAGTTTACCTCAGCCAACACAGGAATATACAATATGGTCTGGTGAAAGACAAAAAAAAAAAAAAAAGGAAAAATAAAATGACCTCAGACAATGCCAGTACTAATCTACTGTGGGTGAAAAAATGAGAAAACCTGAAGAGAAAAATAGTCTGAATTATTATGAGGTTTATCTCTAAGAGTATTATTGTCATTTTGTTATGTGGTCTACTGATGCTGAATCAGCACCTTACAAACATCTCCATACCATTTGGGGCAGGAGTCCCACTAAATAAATCAGACTCATTTGTGGTCCAATTGAAATACTTAATGTTTCCTTTTCCAATGGAATATCATCTAGTATGATATGTTCACTATATTCTCTCTTTTCTGTGGATGTATAGAAAATTATATCATAAAATAACATCACACATATTGCAGAAAAAACTAAGTTTCTGAATACATTCCTCAATATTTCCCACCTTTTCTACCACAATGTATTTTCAAATTGATGTCTACAGCATATGAGCTACTCCAGATCCAATGGCAATTTTGAAAGACAGGTACATGCGAAATCCAGATACTGGGACAGATTTTCCCAGTAACTGACTTATTTCCTTTTTATAAAGGGTATTAGTTTTACTTCATGAGTTTTGATGGTTAGTGCAAAATTTTCCAAATTCTGTTCTTGTAACACTTGTTTTAAGGACTGTCAATAAGTACTCTGTGGATAAAAGATTCTACAGTCAAATGTTTGAAAAATTGGGCCATACAAAGTTAAATAATTCACTTACTACAGCCTCTTCCCAGTCTCTTTAATATGCTAAGGTAGATACCAACTACCCTGATGAGGGCTTTAAAGTATCCTACTAAACAAACCTAAAACAACTGCTTTCCAAAGCTTTCCCCCAGGAATACCAACTTATATCTCTCAATACACAACTCTGGCAAATGTCAGGAAAAGAAAAATCTACTTCCCACCCTCCATCCTGATGTTTGCAATTTGTGAATCAGGTTCTATTCTTTGAAAAAAACTAAAGTCAATTGCTGGTGCCAAGAAGCATATAACTTGTAAAAAGAAGTATGTTCTTTTAAAATTCCCAATAGATATTCCCCTCAAATCCAAATGTCTTGCTAGTAGTGGGAGCCATTGTATAGATTTTTCATAAGAGGATTAATAAAGACTTTTCATGTGAAAAATAAATAAATAAAAATAATTTTAATTAGCCATTAAAAGGAAATAAGATAGTAAGATACAGTTTAAAATCTTATTTGGTAACTCTTTTGTTTAAAATGATTTATGCTAAATAGAAATATTTAATTCAAAAGAAAAAAAATGTTTCTGAGAAATCCCTCAAAAAGGAAAAAAAAATCCTGAAAATTAGAACTTCTATGCCTAAATTAAACTGCATATCAAGTTGCATCAGAGAATTTTCACTTAAATTTAGAAAAATCTGGTGTTATGATTTAGAAGAGATACAAACCTACACTACTTCAAGTTTCTAAACATATTTCCCTCCCTTTAAGTTTATTTCTCAGGAACTGTTCCAAATTATGAGTTAACAAATCCTCAGTATTTTTTTAAGGAGTTCTTAGAACAACAGTCATTACGTTAGCATGCATTATAGAATAAACAGTTAATGCTTTTTGCTGCTTAAATGCCACATTTTATTTTGGACATCACTCTAGCAATTTCTGTTTAAGCCTGTATAACTGAGACTTTATAGTGATTTGCATGAGAAAGAGGGCTACAATTGCAGCTCAGCTTTTGCTACAATCTCTGTGCATTTCAGTCCTTGGAGCGTTATGAAATTTCTATGACAAATTCTAATTTACTACAATCAACTATTCTTTGAACTGATCTATCAAAGTACTGTTTTAGCTCTATTTGATTTTCAATATGCTTGTCTAGACTTGACAGAGACAAAATAACAAATTTGAAAAACATTAAATTATCTTTTTATAAAATTAATTTTACCACCTGCTCTCCCTTAAACAGGGAATGCTTTAAAAATCCAAAGCCAAGAGTTTTTTTTCCTCCACAATCTGCATCAGTATGAATGTGTGCAATACGGATGCCAAATGTTCAATATGCACTGCTCTTCTTTATCAAACTATTGTTTCCCATTATCAGAAAGCAGTTATGAGTCATCTGTGTGTGGTAATGGTGATGGTGGGCTGTATGAAGCAATACACAAAGAATTAAACATATGTAGCAGTCCCTGTCTTCCAGGGGCTTCAAGAGAGGAATAACTAACAAAATACAGAACCAAAGAAGCAGGACATCTGCCTATCTAAATTCATCAGTGGTAAGCACATTTAGTAAACAAGACAAATAATAAGACATGCAGCATTACGGAAGAGGAGGTGGTTACTGGCATTCAACAATAGATGAAGGTGAGGAAAAAGTAAGAGGCTTTACTCTATTGATCCTAGATAGCTTTCTGTAAGAGAAAACATGTAATGAACAGTTTAAATATTGTAATAAGAAATATCACTGGTAAGTATAAAGAATCATATGTAAAAATAAGGAAAAAGAGGCCTCTAATGCTTTGCTTTTTGGAAGAAGCAGCATAGAAGTAGTTGGAAAAGGAGACCTTCAAAACAGGGGTATATGAGAGATGAGAAAACATGGACCAGGAGCAACAGGCATGAGAGCTGTCAGGCCATGAGCTAATGATACTAAGACCAGGATCTCAGAGCCTTAAGTTAATACTAGATGTGTGAAAACTGAGCAAGAGAGACAGTGCTTGAGACTTAGGACTTGGGGAGTGTCTTTGTGAAAGCAGAGTACAATAATCCTTGTGGATGAGAACCCAATCTAGATTAAGAGTATCCCTACTGAGGGATGGCCAGGAAGGAGTATGAGAGCTAGCTACTGTTTCAGGATTTATATTTTGCTAACTATATCAAATGGTAGATCCATCAGTATTGTCTTATCTAAGATAGAACCCTACCATAAGCTAAAAAAATTAAAACCTTGAGAACAGTTTGCTGATTTTTGTTATAAAAGGATCAACTTCAACTGCTGAAATACTAACAATTGTATTTCATATGTTTCAGCAACAAACACACTACCACACATACCATAAGCATCTAGACAGAAAACAAATTTAAAATTCTGAAAATTCTCATAATTTAGATGCTTTATAACAATGGTTCTCTTCTTAGTATCTATACATACCAATTAAGCCAACATTTTCTGACATGTTATTAGCAAGCACTAATACCCACACTAAATCAGAAAATATGCCTGATACATTATTTACTCTACATTATAAACTTAGTAATATCTTAGCATATTTCAGATATTAAAAATAATGTGAAAAAGACCTATGACATGAGCAATAATCAGAACTGGAATGAAAACTAAAACTAACATAGAAACATGCTGAAATGAAATAGAAATTAGTAACATGATTTATTTCTAGGGAAATAGCTCTTTAGTTTATATATTTGAGAGTAAATACAGGAAAAACAGTAACCATTCTAGGTTAATTTCTCTATTTACACATTTCTAGGAAGGTAATGTGGCCAAAAAAAGAAAACAAGGTTCAGCACCTGTAGCTCAAGGGCTAGGGCGCCAGACACATACACCGGAACTGGCAGGTTCGAATCCAGCCCAGGCTTGCCAAACAACAATGACAAATACAACCCCAAAATAGCAGAGCATTGAGGCGGGCACCTGTAGTCAGTCCCACCTACTTGGAAGCCTGAAGCAAGAGAATTGCTTAAGCCCAAAAGTTTGAGGTTGCTGTAAGCTGTGATGCCACAGCATTCTACCCAGGGCAACAGCTTGAGACTGTGTCAAAGACGGGAGGGGAGGGGAGGGGAGGGGAGGGGAGGGGAGAAGACAAGACAAGACAAGAGAAGCGAAGAGAAGCGAAGCGAAGTGAAGAGAAGGAAGGAAGACAATTAAATATTATTAAGTAGGCATATATGAATTAGGTACTGGGCTCTGCTTTGGGGATAAGTAGATGAAAAAGGCTAAATGCCACAAAGAACCAATTGAGCGGGGAAAGACGACCTTGTGGTACAGTGTGAAATGTGGCACGAAGGTGATTTGAGAACAACTCAGAAGCAAATGGCCTACCTCTGTTGGGAAAGGTGTCAGGAAAAGTGGTCAAGGGAGGTGTCCCAGGGTGGATGAAATGCAAGGCAAGTCCAGTCAGCCACCAGGCAGACACAGAAGGCAGGACACCACATGCAGAGTGCCGGCATGTGTTAAGCTAAACAAGCAAGGCACGAGGAGAGTACGGAAGCGGCACATGCAGTTCATGTGGGAGGCCAGGGTGTATGTGTCTCTGAGAGATGACAAGGTATAAGACTGGACTGGAAAGGCTGGCTGGGGCCAGATAATGAAGTGCTTTGTATGCCAGGTTAAGAGGTTAGGACTTGACTCTTCAAGAAAGCAACAGGACTCACCAGTGGATTTTCAATGTTTAGACCTGCCTCTGCAAAGGCCTCTCAATAGTACCAGTTTAAAGGAATAATTTAATTATTTATTTTGGGTAGAGGAGGCCAGGGTAAGGTGGGAGAGGAGTGGAAACAAGGATTCATTTGCTAAGTATTTAGTAGCATACTTATCAATATTTATTATTCTATTTGTAACTGTCAATAGCCATTACAGAGGACTAAGGAAGCAGAGCAAGGATAATGTGAGATTTAATTGCATGAAGGATGATTACGTGTGGGTCAGAAGAGAATAGAAGAGTCAGGATGTATCCCATTTGTCGATCTTTAAAGAGACAGAAATTATAAGAGGTGAAACATGTTTAAGTGGGAAGAGGATGTAAATAAAATAAAAAACTAAGACTATAGCAAAGATCAATTAAGCATAAAGTTTTCTGAGCCCTACTCTGTACAGTTTTAACAGATCAGATAGACCTTGGAGCCTTGTCTTCCTGCCTCTAAGAGTTAACTGTTTCTACAAGGATAAACCTGTAATCTTAAAACTAATTAACACTACCCTAATTGGCTAGACTAACCACACACAATTAGTAGGCACTCTTATTTTATTATTATGATGTAAAGTGAAAACAACTCCTAAAGTGAGGGTCATAATGATAGAGGGATAAAGATTAAGTGCATAGCTTGGCACCCGTAGGTCAGTGGTTAGGGCTCCAGCCACATGCACCAGGTCTGCTAAAAAATGACAATAACAAAAAATAGCCGGGTGTTGTGGTGGGCGCCTGTAGTCCCAGCTACTTGGAAGGCTGAGGCAGGAGAGTTGTTTAAGCCCACGAGTTTCAGGTTGCTGTGAGCTGTGACGCCATAGCACTCTACCAAGGGTGACATAGTGAGACACTGTCTCAAAAAAGAAAAAGAAAAAAAAAAAAAAAAGATTAAGTGCAATTGGGAGAGTATTTAGGCTCTTCTGCTACCAGCTTGAGACAGGCATGACAGATGAGATATGTCTGCTGCTGCTAAAGAAATTTCACAGGCGCACAAAATATAGCTGGCTTCTGATACCTGGCTTTGATGTTTCCAGGAACTCATTTAGCAATGCTGAATATGTGGCAGCTTATGTGCCTTCAAATATGTTACAAGGTGATAAGAATCCAAACCATGGCATACACAATATTAGCATTGTTTCGTGAAAGTAGTATAGTTATTAAACTTCAGAAAACTACATACTAGTAACTTTCTGCTTTAGAAGCACGGTAACTATCATATATTCTGTTACTAATTAAGATTTGTGCCAACACTGCCACAAATAAAATAGCATAGAACTGTTGGGGGAGGCAATAAAACCTATCTATAAAATGCTTACAATCAAAGCAACATCTTTTAATATTCACCAGAAGTTAAAATTCTACACTTAAATTTCAGACTATGACACTGGTCATGGTAACAAACAATTTTTCGCTTTGTATACATAAGTAGCTATAGACAAGTACGCTCAGAAAACAAAATTAAGAGTTTACATTAGTACACATATGGCCCTTCATAGTTACACACAAAGAACCAAATATTGACTCTGAATTAAATTTGCCCACCTCTAAAGAGATCCCGACCTAATCAAGGCTGGATTACAAAGGCTAGGATCACTCTGTAAAACTACTAATATAAAAAACTGGATCATGGACTAATTTAATGGTTCTAAATACTTCCGAAGAATTTTGGGTAAGTAAAATTGTTCCCCATTTTAAGATAGGATGCACTTCTTCAGATCAACTCTTAAAAAGTGATCATCAGTCAAAATTGTGTGTGTGGTATTTCTTTGGTCCCTCCTATAGTATTCTGGGAAAAGGTGAATTTCAGAGCAGGCAGCAAATTAGTCAGAGGGATGCTGTCTGGAATCACACGCCAAACCCCATGTCTAAATTACATATTGTTAGACATCTAATCTGCAGTCTTAAAGTTATTCAATAAGTGAACATTGTGAAATGAAAAAGAGAATAAGAGACAGGAGAGGAAAGGGAGTCAAGTAAAGTTGTCCAAATGAAAACATAATAATTTTTAAGCTTTTGTAATTGTATATTCTCCAAAAGTCTGTGGGGGAACTAAACAAACCCATACCACAGAACTTACTCTCGAAAAGCTTTGACATTAAGACATGTCCACATGAATGTATCTAAATGACTGCTAATAAATAATACCATACATAGACATCCCCTGCCCCCAATGCAATCACTAAAAGCCAATCATAATATTCACTTAAGGAAAAGAATCTACTAAAACAGTTATGCTGACTTTTTGTTTTTTATTACACACTACAAAGAACACAATAAAACTTCCTAGTAAAATTTGGATACATCTAAAATCTTTCATAAATATAAACTGTACTTGTGAGATCAAAAGATCTCACTGTTAATCTATTTATGGAGGCATGGGATTAAATTTTATACACTGAAGGTACCCAAAATGTCACACAGCCTTAACTTCGATGCAAATTGAGTCAGATGTCCTGAGACTCATAGAAGGTAACTGTCCTTTTCAATCATGACCTGATGAGGAAGTGAAATTAAATATCTATCAGAACAGTTGGGACAGAAAGCACAGACCAGTTTTTTAAAACTTTGTAGCATGCAATTAATTATTTTTTACAAAGATGAGTAAATAAATATTTTTAAAACTTAAGATTCTATAATATTTTACTTTAAAGTAGACAATAAAAAATATCTGCCATGCATTCAAGGCACAAATACTGATTAATTTTTTTAATACAAATTTGGCATAGCATTTAAAAAGGGCTAAAATAAATTTGTTCATAAAGCTTTCTATGTAAATATATAATCAAACTATATGTAAATCCTAAAATTACTTAAATAAATTGCTTTCAAATAACCTCATACAATTCAGGACTCATTTAAATATAAATGAAATATTAATTGTAAATAATTATCATAAAAATACTCTGTAATAATCCCTACTAAAATATAACCTATTAGCTTCATTTATTTCTGGTTTGACTTTTAAATTACAAATGACTCCCTTAAAAAGATTTTTATTAAACATTTTCTTTTTGGGCAGCGCCTGTGGCTCAGTGAGTAGGGCGCCAGCCCCATATGCCGAGGGTGGCAGGTTCAAACCCAGCCCCGGCCAAACTGCAACAACAACAAAAAAAATAGCCAGGCGTTGTGGCGGGTGCCTGTAGTCCCAGCTACTCAGGAGGCTGAGGCAAGAGAATCGCTTAAGCCCAGGAGCTGGAGGTTGCCGTGAGCTGTGTGATGCCACGGCACTCTACCAAAGGGCCTTAAAGTGAGACTCTGTCTCTATAAAAAAAAAACAAAAAAACATTTTCTTTTATTTAGCCCTGGCTTTCCCCCCAATTAGCCCGGATGAACTAACCAATCAATGAAAGAATTAGAAATATACTCTTTGATGGCTAAGAACTCAGAGATGAGGAAGCAGCTTTCAAACAAACTAGAGATTTGATTGCATACACACTACATGGAGAATTCATCAACCTGATAGTTCTTTGAACAGATTTCTGGAAAAAAAGATTTTCTACAGAAAAGGCACTAAGAATTTTTTTTTTTTTTTTGGTCTATGTTTTGTAAACTATGATCACAAAAATCTTTCAGGAGTCTTAAATCAGTAATTTTTTCTGGGAGACATGGATTCTACAAAGCCAAGTTTTTCCCATAGATTCAATTTTGTCAAGTTAAGATAGTCTAAATTATTTTTTAGTTACAAATTAATTGCAGAATACTTTACATACTGCTTTTGATGTCTGGCAGCACTGGGATAATCCAAACATCAGAAAGCAAGCAAGAAAAGTTTTTTCTGTTTCACATACTCTACCCGGATTCAAGGATGTCTTTCTTTTACTAGCATGAGTAATTAAACCCTGGAGAAGGCAAACCTAGTATTTCTCTTGTGCTTATTTTTTCTCATGAAATGCCTGGAAATGAAAGAGCTAAGCCAGGTGACAGTCAGAAACCAAAGACCAAACACAGCAGGAAATTATTTAGAGTACTTTATACTATTTGCCCTCTCTACACCCTGATCAGCTGCAGGAACTGTGAAGATCACAGAGTGTAGACAAGGTTCTGAAAGCACATTCACTACTGCAAGCAAAGTTCACCCTTGGGGCCTCCACTCATGCCATTCTTCACTGACTATTCAGTGCTGGTAAAATTTTAGATCCAAAAAGGTCCCCCAAATTCTATGACTATACATCAAGTGAGAAGGGAGAATTTAAGAAACCATTAATCCAAAAAAAAAAAAAAAGGTAATATAATAGAAATTTCTGTAAGTGTAGCCTAAACTAGACATTTTCTAATCATTACGAGAAGTGCTGTTTCAACCTAAGACTATCCACAAATCCTTCCTTCTGCTCAGAAGTAACAGAACCAAAACAGGACTTTCGTTTGCATAAAGAATACAAATTTACTGAACTCCTCAGACTACTTAGTCACATAATTCTAATACATTTCTTACACAACTTTTTGTGACACATATACCACTGGTTTCTGTACAACACGAAAGAACAGTCACTCTAGTATTTTCACTCTTGTAAGAGCTTATCCCTCTCCTTGTAATGACCATGCAAAGGTTCTTTACTGGTCAAGTGGGTGTTACAAGTAAACACCACAGAGGAGAGAAAGATCAAGGAGACAGACACATTTTGTTGTGTGGAAACAGCAAATAGGAATGCCTAGTTAACTGTCTTTTAATGCTTGTCTTAGCAACAGCACCGGGTAGGTCAGTAAGGAAAACTGTAAATTTAATTACATGACAATTAGAAGTTTATTTATGTCATCAACTTCTAAAATCTGAGTTTCTGATCTGACTTGGTGGTTACATTTACCTTGTCTACAATACTGTCCTTTTCACAGATTGAATATAAATCTTTACAAGATACCAAGTTAAATAAGTGGAGTTTATTTTACATAAAATCCTTAATTTTCAAAAATTTCAAAATGTATTTCAAAACCTACCACTTATAATTTCATATTCCCTGATTAACAAGGAATTATCTAGGCTTGGCACCTGTAGCTCAAGTGGCTAAGGTGCCAGCCACATACACCAGAGCTGGCGAGTTTGAATCCAGCCCGGGCCTGCCAAATAACAACTACAACCAAAAAGTAGCTGGGCATTGTGGTGGGCGCCTATAGTCCCAGCTACTTGGGAGGCTGAGGCAAGAGAATCAATCGCTTAAGCCCAAGAGTTGGAGGTTGCTGTGAGCTGTGATGCCATAGCACTCTACCCAGGGTGACAGCTTGAGGCTCTGTCTCAAAAAACAAAAACAAAACAACAAACAAACAAAAAAAAAAACAAGGAATTATCTATGTTAAAAATTTGAGGCTTTCAGTTAATGTGTCAGACTGGATTAGATTAGGGTTAACATTTGCAAGGAGAAATTTTAAACAAGAGTGAGTTTGTGTGCAGCATAATTCCTGGTCCCTAGAAAACACTGCCGTAAATAATCTATAAATATAAAAATAAGCAATAGTTAATTTAAAAAATTCCTCACATCCAAAATGTGGCTTGTTTCCTCTTAGATATGGTGAACTTCAGAAGTACTTTATTTCTTTGTACAGTTTGTGGTTATAGTACTGCAAAAAGTAGAGTTCAACCCACGATCTTGGGCTAATACCTAATAATTTTAAACCCAGAATGAAACAGAAAATGGCTCAACTTTCAGCACTCTGGTGTTTTGTAAAGATACAAAGTCATTCACACCTGCTTTATCTTAAGATTCTCAGAGTTACTATAAAAGAGACTCTACTACTTTTACGGTAAAAAGTTTCTTTCATTTCATGTTCAATCTGAACTAGCTTTTCAAAAAGCTGAATTATATCATCTTTCAATTTGAAATATATTTGCTTTTTCCTTTGCAAAAAAACAAAGGCACATGTACTTTGTTTTCCTTCCACAATAAGGTAACTGCAACTCACAAATAGGAGATTGGTTATTATTAAAGATCACTGACCTAAATTAAGAGGATCCAGAATCACAATCAAATCAGGTGATAAGAAATAAAAGAGGGGATGTTAAAATTACAGTCTCAAAAGGCTGGATTTTAGCAGCATTTCTACAATAGCCAGGGCTTGAATAGGCTACATACTTTTTACCAAAGCCCCCAAGGCCAGAATAAAACTGAGGATCACTGACCATGATTAAAAATACACAGAAGAATTTATGAAATTTACCTTTGGTTTATAATAAGATAAATATAAGATATATATAATCTTATATATATATATATCTTTATATAAGATAATAAATCTAGAATCTAAAAATTATAGTGCAACAACAGGAAATAGATTTATAGGGACACAGTAGCATTATCTAGTCAAAAGCAGTCTTTCTAACATGCCCGTTATGTGCAGAAGTTGTGACTACAGGTTGAGCATGCCTAATCCAAAAATCAAAAATGCTCCAAAATTCAAAATTTTTGAGCACTGAGTGATGTTTAAAGTAATCAGAGTTTGGATTTTGGAGGCTTAGTTGGTACAATTCAAATATTTCAAAAGTTGAAAAAAAAAAATCTGAACTTTGAAACATTTCTGTTTCTGAAGCATTTTGGATAAGGAATACAGAAATCTCTATTTCTTATTTTGGTCTTATTTATAATAAAAAGTAAAAGTTTTGGATTCACTTCAATGATAAAGGACATAATGTGTCATGCAATTATTTTTAGGGATTGCCAGATAACCATATAAACTATTTCCTCCAATTGTCTGATTTAAAAGTTACAAATCTTTGCTTTTTGGCAAGGTTCATTTTCATTACCATACATACATCAGGAAAAGATTAACCCTAACCTAAAGCCAGGTGACAGCTGCTTCAAAAAGTATATTCTGCTTATTGATGAAAAACCAGAATGGGAATAAATGAATGATTGCTATTGATTCCCATGACAGCTCTACACAGACCCAGTAACTTCTCTGGATTAGTATAGACAGAAGCCAATTAGTTTTATTTCATATGTAAATAGCAGCATAAAGAGGTACCAAAAAAATAATTCACTGGATTGCTTTATCCTAAAGAACAAGAAACACATTTTGAAAGTCACTTCAAGTACAGTTCTTGCTTATGGAGCTCTCTCTTTCTCTTAGGCAGGAATTTTTTAAATAAATTTAAACTCATCCAGCTGTGTATATTCAAGAAATACCAAAAAAATCTCAAGACATAGAAAGTTTCAGCTGTTCGCCTCTTTCCAGTGTTATCAATAACACATAATGAGTTAGTTCATACATCATCACAGCTGTGCAGGCCAGCCCTAACTTGGCTAATTTAACTATTCCAGGAGAGTTCAGTCAGGATTTTGGTCTAGTTAAAATAATTCACTCTCCAAGTCATATAGAATATAATGATATATGCTTTCTTCTTATCATTAGTTATCAGTTTCTCCTTACCTTCTTACACAAGAGTTTCTGTTAATTATCTAATGGCATTGTCCCTTGGACTGATTAAAAAAAAAAAAAAAAAAAAAAAAGAGAGAGAGAGAGAGACTTAGAGCAATTGGCAATCAAAATCATTCAGCAACTAAGACTATGACAATACTCTAGGCTTAAGCCTTAAGTAAGCAAAACTCCCTCTTTTATCAGTAAGGATTAATTCCACAAGAAGAGAGAACATGTCCTCTGGAAAAAATTTAACCATAGATCCAGGGTTTTTCAACTCCACTCTCTATAAGTTCAGAATTAGAAATAATAATTAGTCATAGTGTCATCTGTAATAACCTCCAAAATAAGGTTTGCAGAGTGTCTTTTCTTGATGGGTGGCAATAACTAGAAGACTATGTTGGCACGCTTTAAAGCGAATGTACAGATGTAATATGAAACCACGGTGAGCTTGGTTGCTAAAGAGAGGTTTACACAGCCGCCATAATTTCAATTATCCACAACAATATTCCACATAGTGAGTGAGGCTCTGTTAAAACTGCTTAGTTCTGCCATCCAATATCATCTTTTATTAAGGGTGAGTGCCTAATGTTGGAGACTTTGTTTTCTTAACCAAAAACACAACATTCAATGTTGTTTTCTCAAGAGCATATTTGGAATTTGGAAATTCTCCAAGCCCATCCCATGTCCAGAAAAGAAGCCTCAGTATCTCTATCTTGGGAGTTCAGACACTAGTATCCAGTTGATGTTGGCAATAAACATTTGTAGATGTATACAAGCAGAATGAGAAAGCAAAGTGGGATTATATCATAATTTCATTACAATAAACCAAATAAGCATTATTAATGAATAAAAAAAATTTTAATGTGGTTTTAGGGGGAAGCACCTGTGGCTCAGTGAGTAGGGTGCCAGCCCCATATACCGAGGGTGGCGGGTTCAAAGCCGGCCACGGTCAAACTGCAATGTGATTTTAGTATCTTAGCATCATAACTAAAGTGTTGGAAAGGACCTGTGAACTCATCTAGCTCAATTTCCTTTCCAAATCCATTCCTGAGTACAAAATGAATAATACACATCTAATTTACATTTAGATGTTAAATCCAATAGATTTGCAAAGCAAAACAACAAATTTTATCTGCACAATCAGGAACTATGCTTTTGTCTGTGCTATAGACCTAGAACTATGAACTTTCCCCAACTCCCACACAATGAAGATGTTAGAGACATGGAATATAATAATTTGCCAAGTCATATAAACTATGAGAACACTGGGATAAACAACTGCCATTCATTATTCCTGAATCCAAAGATTGCTGGGTCTGACTTGGACATATACACAGCTGAACACACACTTCCTGGTTATGTGCAATCTACACAGATAGACCAGCTTTACAGGCCTGACCACAGAGATTAATAGCTTTAGCCAAATAATGTGGTAACCATGTGAACCTGGGCTGCTCCAGCTTGTTTGTGAATCTCTGAGCAAGGCTCAACATGCCGTTATCTGCATCTTGTTGCCAGGAAACACAACATCGCTTTGGAATACAAGGAAAACCAGGTTGCAATGACCACAGGTCAACTTTCCAAAAGCCTAATTTTTGACACTTAGCTATCTATAACATTGCAACATTTCTTCCTGTAGTCCTGGGAGAAGTTCATTTTAGTACTAATTTAACAGTCAATACTTTTTGCTATCTTATCAGGTCCAGATCACTTATTACTACTAATGATGTAGTGGCAGCAATAGTAATTATAATAATTCACTCATACTTTTCTTCTCCCAAATGTCAGGTAAACATTAGTTTACTTCATTAAAACTGATATAGAAATCAAACACTCACTGCAACTACTTTATAACTGATTCAACAATGTATGCTTATGAGCTTGTATCTGTTTATTCTTCAGCAAAATAATCTTAACAAAGGATAAAATACCCAATATGCTGCTCACCTAAGAGTTCTTGCAGTTTCTAGGATTAAAATGGCTGGCTTGCCTTGCTCATAATAACAGAATGTAATGTGTTAGACAATAATCCTGCTAGTTTCTTCTTGACCAATTCAAACAGATAGAAACTTAATGTACCAAGATGCTAAAGTACTCAGCAGACTGGAAATTTGCTTCGTAAGAGTGAAGTAGAAGGCCACTGTTCTGCAGAATTTTGCAATCTGGAGTTGGAGGGATTAGAGTGGCTTTGAGAATATATAAAATTAATTACCCTTGACACAGCAATTACAATTGCTAGCTCATAAGCAAAAAAAAATTCTGGACAACATCTTATTAAAAGGATTTGTAAAATAAAATGGAAAACATTTTTTTCCCTCTTCCAATGCTGGTTTAAAAAAAATAAATAAATAAGAGCACTGAGTTTTATTATAAAACTTTTGCTACCCAAGCAAGATATAATGCATTCAAGATTCTATTATCAAGATAACACATTTATAGTTCTTGATATGACCTTACTTTTTTTATACCGGGGGGTTTCCTACGTAATACCCTTGAACTTGGGCTTTAGACTGTTTCTCTTCATGTTCCACACTTCCCCTTCAAAACACAAGATGCAAAATTCTAGTCTCATGATAATTACGTTACTAAAAATACTTGTGGACCTGTGTACTAAATAACTGAAATATTGAAATGCTGAAAGGAAACCACTTATCCAGCACTAAAAGGAAGCAAGTTTAAAAAGTGCACTGGCATTAGTCAGAATACGGATCAATATCAAGACTGATAGAATAAGACAAGCTGCAATTGGTTTATAATCACCATTTGCTGACTCTCCAGGCGTCTGGATACTGTAAACCAACTATCCATGCACAAAGATGACTCTCAAGAAGTTCTTCTCCTATACTTCTGTGTTGCTATATAGTCTGTATTTTCCCCCACATATATGTCATGCATCTTGGTACTATACCAGGCAATTCATTATCTGTGAAGCTATCAGGTTGACCTCATGGTCTCCCAAATCAAATAGCATGGAAAGAAACAATGTTCTTCTCTTCCATATAATTTTAATCCTCACTCTTGGTTAATACCACACATACACTATAGTAATACAAAGATTAAAACTTATTATCTAGTCATTTTTGCACTAACAACTTTACACATGGCAACTATTATTTTCATTTTAAAGTTCAATTAAAGACAAAATCTCGGTCAGTGAATACTGCTAAGACACCCATACTAAGAGATTTGAATTATATGTATACATATTTTTGCAAGTTGAGGGTAAATTGTTTTTATGAATAAACATATCCATTAACATAAATCCTCCCTTCACTCATTGTTAAAAGTCTCTTGCAGGTTTTTTAAAAAAATACTCTCAATTGTAGAACTATTTATTTTATCAATAAGATAAACTTAATGGCAAAAAGTTTCAAGGAAACTAATAAAAGATTCAGAACTATGGGAAAAACTTGTGAATCATCCACAAAAAAAGTGTTTACACCATTCAAAATGAAAACAGCCACAAAAATCTCCCAACAATACTATTCTTTTAAAAATAGCAGCTACTCAATATGCAGAATTTTAAAATCAGAAGAATTAGGTATTCATTATTTATGTTATAATAAGATTCACTACGAACTTCTTCTATGTGATTAATATTTGATTCACAACATTCAATATATGTGCAACTTCTCAGTCACATGCGTATTGAACAATTCAGACATCTGAATTGTTCAAATCATAAAACCTTCATTGTTTGATTGGGTAAATAGCCTGCATTCAACCACCATGAAAAATCAGGATAGCATAAAGCCAAAAGAATTACAGTGGAAAAAAGAATAAAACCTGTTAGTCCTGAAAGAAACTACTCCACATTAAGCTTTTAGCTTTACTTTCTCTTCTCTACAGCATTTAAAAAGTTTTACAAGTTGTTATAAATACATACCCATACTTCATTCTCATTCTGTCATTTTCTGGGTTACAGTAAAATCTTTCCAAGTGCTCCTGAGAATCATTGGATACACTCTGCCACTTTTGAGTAGTCGTCCTTTTGATCTGCCAATGATATGGCAAGACTGTATGGTGCTTTAAACAATCCCTGCCATAAATACAAGTGCCTTGCAGAAAGTCCATGCAGATTTCAATTCCATTTTCTTGGTGAGTGTGGTACTGTAGCTGGTTCACCAGCTCAAACACCAGGTCAAGGGAAGCCTCCTCACTTTTGTCCTGGAAGAGCTCAGTACTCAACTTATCACTGGTGTCCAAAATGTACTGGATTGTAAAACTGTTATCTTGGAAAACCCCTGGAACATAATCCATGACTTTGTCTATGCAGTCAGGACTAGCAGGAACATCACCTGAAACTGGGTGCAAAAGGTCAGCCTGGAAGTGCGCTGGTGTAGAATCTGCCACTGTCCCTGTGATGGTTTCTGGCGAAAAGCTGTGATCCTGGATTGGAACCACTTGTTCTGGAGCATCAGTGGAAGGATGGGCTTCTGGTATTTGGCCCCCAACATTTGTCTCATCAGGAATAAGGACAGACATATTGTCTTCTGTTGTTGGGCATGATGTATTGATTTCCAGGGCTTTTTTCACCATAGGTTCGTGTAAGCTGTTCTCATCTGAACTCTGATTCCTAGATCTAAAGACTCCATCAAGTGAGCCAGATTCTAGCAAAGTGTTTAATATCGGCCTCAAAGACCTCAGGGTTCCAGTTCCCAATCTTTTCTGATCCTGCTTTTTCTTAAAACAAGTCTTCAATGGAGCAATCTTCTCAGAAAGTCTCATCTGGCACGAAAAGTCATCAGGAGGAGATGGAGGCTGCACTACACAGTCTGGCTCAGATTCTGTGGTCTCCATTTCCATGATGTGGATTAGCTCCAATTGCTCTTCAGAGTCTAAAAATCCTAGCAGGAAAGGAAGGAAGATGTTCATTTACAAACTGACAACAACGAGATCATTCATTAAAATGTTTTGTTTTGGTCTGTTTTGGCCCTGAAATCATTCCTCTTCTGCTATATTTAGTCTTTCCAGGTCAATTTTAAATTTTATTGAGAAATCAAGGCTCCAACTAACCAAGGCTACAGCAGGTAAAGGAAGAAGAAAGAAAATGTCTTTGGCACTTATTTGTGACCTTAACATGTATAAAGAGTCTAATTCTGCTGGGGTATGAATTTTCACTGTAAGGCTAAAGTAGGGGGGAGGTGGTAGTGTGGAAATAACTGCGTCTAGATGATGACAGTCAGGAAACCACATCTCTACTCAGCTTTGTGGTTCTCATCACGGTTGTTTATGTACCACCTGTCTCATGAGTTGACAAAAACAGTCTCTTTGTGGGAGGGAAAAAAGGTTTATCAAACGAAAGTTAAACTTCAAAGTTAAATGGTGAGTGAATTTGGGGTGTAGGGATAGGAAACAGGGGCTCTGAATTGAAATATTATATGAGAGAAAGCCAGAGAAGTCTATTATTAAGCATTTCTGTATTTCAGAAGTTTTAATATATTCCTCAAGAATGTTAAGGGTCTACTTTTGAAATCCCCAGAAACATTACCACCACTGAAGGAAAACCAGGGTGTGTTTAGCAACAGAAGCCACATCAGCAACAACTACTACACACTGTGTTAGAAACCAAACACAACTCCCTAACACAGAAAGGGCCTCCAAGTCCATCTTCAGAAGTTATATATAAGAAATGTTTACAAAGGCAAATTAAGGCATGTATAAAAAAATAACACAAGAATATAAAACTCATGCCAAACTTCAGATTCCTAATGAACTACTGAAAGAGACAGGAAAAGCGCTTTCAAGAATCTGACTCCTTGAAAAAATTGCAACTTATTTACTCAGGTTGTATCAGGTGAGAAAGGAATGGTGATAAGCAATTAATTAATTCTCTTCTGTCTTGTTCAAATGACCAAAAGAGCCCATCACTTAGTGAAGTATGCATCCTAGGTGTTCAGTACAGTGCCACACACAATGCATACTGTAGGTGTCCCAAAAATATTTTGTTGACTAAATTATTGAAGGTTAAATGCACATTAAATGCTTAGTTCTTTGTTGTTTATGAAGCAACAAAATAAGCTAAAATTGAGTCCCTCCTCCAGAATGAATAGTAAAGACTTAACTGGAGAAAGTCATAAATCTATGTGTAAAAAGTGCATAACAACATTGCAAGTACAAGTTGGATCTATCAGGTGTAGAACACAAATGTCTTTATGCTGTAATTGGGTAAATGAGGTGAAAGCTATGTTGATTAGTAGGATGTGAGCACTCCAATTTGTACAAATAATCAACACATTGAATCCCATAATGGCATAAATGTATTTATGATGTATGTATAAATGACTTCATAAAATATACTTATATATATATATATATATAATCTGAGCTTCAAAAAAAGTGCATAATCTCTCAGAAATAAAATACAAAGCAGGGCATATAACAAAGTGTATATTTAAGCACAAAAGAAAAAGGTAGAAAAAAAGAGTTCAGTTTGAGTTGGCATTGTGTTAGGGAAAGCTTCACGAAGGAGAGACCTGACATGAGACGTAAATCAAGTGGAAAGCAGCCAAGCCAGGCGTTATTATTCATCATTCAGTGTTATTGCCTCAAGGCAGAATTGGCACAGATTGTGGTATTCCCTCTCCACCACACCAAACCGGCCTGTGCCTTCCCCCACGCACATACACACCAACCACTCCTATCACACCAATCCAGGCAAAACAGACACCAAGCCAATGTTACTTATCAGTGTGTGTACACACACAAACGTGCGTGCAACTTGCCCTATTGTCATTACCCTTCATCAAACTCGGAAACAAAACGGGGAGGAAGGAGCAGAAAACTAGAGAAGTGGCAAACCCACCAGAACCTACTTCCCCAATTAGTTGGCACAGCAGGAAAATAAGGACTGGAAGGACACTTCCTCCAGTCCACGGCTGCAGGCGACCCCGTGCGAGACGGCTCACCTCGCGACCCGCGGCCTCTCCGGCGCTCCCGGACAATCGCATCCTCGGTGGAAACGGCCCGCCCCAACCGCGCGCCCGCCCGGGTCCGAGCGACGCCTCCTGCCGGCCGTGGAGGTTTGCGCGGCTCCGAGCCCCCGGCCGCGCCGACCTGGCAAAGCGCCGCCGCGGCGCCGCCCGGCCGGGCGATCCCGAGCGTTCCCGGGCATCCCCGCCCCCTCAGCGGGCGCCCGGCGCCCCCCACGCCCGCGGCCCGGCCTTCCCGGGACCGATCGCACGCCCTCGCGGCGCCGTCTCCATTTCACTCCGTCTCTGCCTCCTCGGCCACCTCCCGATGGGCGTCCGGCGGCTCCCGGAGCCGAGCGGCGAAGCGCTGGGAGCCGCGGCGGGAGGGAGGCGAAGACTTCCGCGCCCTCAAAGTTCAGGAGCAAACAGCCCGCAAACTTCTCCCTGCAGCGGGCGCGGAGCCGGACGAGGCTCCCGCAGCCGCCGCGCCCTCCTCCCGGCCGGGCAGGGCTGCCCCGCGCCTCCGGGCGCCCGGCTCTGCCCCGCCCCGGCCGGCAGGGAAGGAAGGGGCGGACGCCGGCGACCCCAGCGAGTCCTTCAGCGTCGGTGTGACTTACACACCTGCCGGAGGCGCTGGGCGACCGAGGCGCCCACCCCGATCCCACCCTGCCGGGGACCGGGTCCGAGGGACCTGAGCGCGAAACGGCCGTCTCAAAACCAATCGCCCTTCTTATCCGCAAGTGCCCGGCACGGGTCCGGCGCGGGGCCGGGGCCGCGAGGCCGGCTCCCGCCATCCCCTCAGCGCCCACCCGGAGCCCTTTACCTGAACGAAAGCCCTGGAGACCCGACCGTGGGAGCCGCGTCGTGGGCAGCGTCCGCGCCGGACCTCGGCGCCGAAGGCGGGCTCCGGCATCTAGGGGGCCGGCGACGCGGCTACCCGGACCATTCCGCCGCCCGAGTGCAGAAAACCTCGACCGCGCTCCAGCTCCAGCCCCAGCTCGCTCGCCTGTCACCTCAAGCTCTGCTTTAAGTGGCTTCCGGTCGCCTCCGGAGGCGGAGCCTGGGCGGAGGGGGGTGGGGTGGGGTGAGGAGGCTGGGCGCTCAGTGGGTGCCGGGAAGGAGGCCCACCCACCTCGTGCGCGTGCGCGCTGGCTCGCGGGGAGGCGCGCGGGCTGTGCGTGCGGTGGCCGGGTGCTCCCACGAGGGGGCGTGTCCTTTCGCCGCCGGCCGGTCCCCGAGGGTCCGCGGCTACGCGGATCTCGGGGCGCGTGGCTGTGAAGAAGGGAGGCGCGCGATGCGTGGGGCGGTCTCCATCTGCCTTCGGACGGATGGAGGGTCACTTTGTTCCGAGAAGACCTAGGCACCCGAGGGAGGATGTGAAACGGAACGACCTGTTTCGGTGCGGTTGGCTTTGTGTATTTGCCTCCTCGGCGACGCCTCCAGCCCCGGACGCCCCAAGTCCCAGCGAGAAGGCAAACGGCTGCCTCCGCCGCGGCCGCCAGACGGGGTCGCCTCCCGCACCGGATGGGGGACGGTGCGCACCTGCGCCGGCGCCTCTGTGCGGACGCGAACCGTAGCTTAGGGGGTTTAACGAGAGAAGTGTGTGTGTGCATGTGATTTAAAGCCCACAGACAAGGTAGTGACTAATTTATTCATTCAGCAAATGTGTCAGAGAGCGCCTGTTACGTGCCAGGCATGTACTAAGGGCTACAGCCTCCGTCAGCCCGGACGAGTACCGTATACTCCTCTAAAATATATACCACATGTGAAATTGACATTTTCTGGAATGCAAAATGCCTTGAATTGTAATTCGGTATGTTGAATAGATTTTCAGTGGTTCATATAATCCCCATATGTGTGTGTGTGTGGGGGGGGGGGGGGGCTGCTGGTATTCCAGACATGGAAGCCGGTAGAAATAGAGAAGTGATGGTAAAATAGACATTATGGTCCTAAGCATTTATTAAATTGTTCTAAACCAGCCTGGGTGCTCACACCAGCAACGTGTAGATTAAAGGTGGTGTCTTCCCCAGAAGGCTTATTTCAAATTTCATCAAGGCAGGGCCTTTAAACTAAGGTGGGAATGATAAGGGTGGAATTCAGAAAACAATAGGTAAAAGACAAGAATCTTTACATTTAAAAATTACATTGACCAAGAGAGACTATACTAACAAATGCAGACATTGTAACCTAGTTTTCCTCTCACATTAACGTGAAATAAAAAATATAATAAAAAAAATTATATTGAGAAAAGATCATGGTCTATGTCTTCTCACACATAGAACTTCCTACATCTAAATATTTCAGTTTAAATCTACCATCTTAGTGTTTGCTTTGTATTTGTCATATCTATTCTGTTCTTTGTCCATTCATTCTTTTAGATTTTTTTGAGTCTGGATCTAGCTATGCCACCTGAGCTAGAGTACAGTGATGTGATCGGAGCTCACTGCAGCCTTAAACTGCTGGGCAGAGGCAATTCTTCTGCCTCAGACTCCCTAGTAGCTTGGACAACAGGCAAGAACCACCGTGTACTGCTAATTTTCCTATCTTTTGTAGACATACTGGCTTGCTCTTGCTCAAGGTGGTTTCAAACTCCTGGCCTCAAGCAGTCCTCCTGCCTTGGCCTCCAAAGTGCTAGGATTACGGGCAGGCTTGAGCCACTGTGCCTGGCCTTATTATTTTTTTAATACTATTCCAATTATGTGCTATACATTCTTTATTCTTTTAGTAGTGTTTCAGTTATTTATTGCTGTGTATGTATCACCCTAAAATATAATGACTTAAAGCAATAATTATTTTATTTGCTCATGATTCCAGATCCTCTGGCTCAGGTATTCAGGGCGTGTTGGAGGTAGCTCATCTCTGCAGCATGATGTTTGGGGCTTCAGATAGGGTGGCTGAGCAGAGTGAGGCCTGGCTCAATTAGGGCCATATGTCTTGGGACTTGAGGATGGAGATGGAGTTTCATTACAAAATGAAGGTGAAGATAATGTGGAAAATATGAAGATGGAAGCCACAGCTAAGAAGGCTGGAGCACAATGATAGAAGGCTGTGGGCTGCATGGCTTCTTCACATGGCTAATTTAGGCTTCTTCACAACATGGTAATCTTAAAGTTGCAAGAGGGGACATTCCAAAAGTACAAGCTTCATCGTGCAAGCCTTTACTTGCATCATGACTAGTAGCATGCCACTGGCCAAAGCAAGTCACATGGCCAAGCTCAGAGTCAATGTGGGAGAGGACTACACACTGGGAATTGTGGTTCATTGAGAGGTTACTTAGATTAGGGGCATATCACTTGAATCCAATTAGGGAATAATTAAAATTTACTTCCACAGGATAGCTCTTTAGAGTTCCACCTTAAAATCTTTCCTGTCCATAGCGGGGTGTTGTGGCAGGCATCTGTAATTCCAGCTACTCGGGAGGCTGAGGCAAGAGAATCGCCTAAGCCCAAGAGCTAGAGGTTGCTGTGAGCTTTGATGTCAAAGTGCTCTACCGAGGGTGACAGAGTCTCATTCTGTCTCTAGAAAAAAAAAAAAAAAAAACTTTCCTGGGCGGTGCCTGTGACTCAAAGAGGTAGGGTGCTGGCCCCATATGCCGGAGGTGGTGGGTTCAAACCCAGCCCCGGCAAAAAAATTGCAAAAAAAAAATTTCCTCTTCAGGCGCTGAACTCAAATATTTTACCTCCCACCCACTCCCCTAGAGGCGGTTTAAAACTCTAGGTAGTTTCTCAACCCTCTCCACTACTGCTTTCAGTGTTAATTGCCTCAAAGGGGAAAATAGCACTAAACTCTGGACTCAGCACTTGGATTTAGGTCCCTCAGACTGCCAAAGTTTTACTGATCCAGAAAAGATACCTTTCTCATTGTCCATCTCAGATATGACCCATCTTTTTTTGAAAGAGAGGTGGCAATGTACCTAGCTGAAAAATTCATTTCCCTAGATCCCTAGATCCCAAGCAATTATGGGTAGCCATGGGATATGGTTCTAGATATGTGCTCAAAATTTCTAGAAACATTTCCTTTCCCAATATACAGCCATTCCTTTCTTTTCTTCCTTTTTTTTTTTTTTTTTCCTTCCATGGAGATAGAATCTCATGACAAAACAAAGCTGAACATGTTGTGATAAACATGAAGATGGAAACCAAAAAGCTAAGGGTGCTAGGGCCATTCATGACATTGTCCTAGACTGGCTGCCTCTGGACTTATTGTGTCTGAAAAACAAGCCCCAGTTTTGTTAAGCTGTTTTCAGTTAGCTGAACATGTTCTTGGCTAATGCATAAACTATCCTAAATTTTCTCTTAACTAGTCTTACCTGTAGGTAACATTTACCTGTAACATTTTTTGGTATGTTCAAAATTCAAGAGCTATGACAAAGCAATATATCAACTTTATAGCATTTCCTACTAGTTCCATTGATATACCAAATTATTATAAGATTTAAAAACATGTTTATTAAAAAATAGGAAGTAGAGAGAAAAAAATAACATCCCTAGTTGAGCCTTCTAAAGTCTCCTTTTAACATATAGTTAACTGATGGTTCAACAATTTATTCAACAGTTCAACAGTTATATTCTGTCTTGTTTAAAGTTTTTTCTATCATTATAATATTATTGTACATTCATATTATTTTACCTAATATTGTATCACAAACAGCTTTCCATGTTAATATAGTCTTTTAGGCCTGGAGTGGTTCACGCCTGTAATTCTAGCATTCTGGTAGGCTAAAGCGGGTGGATTGCCTGAGCTTAAGGGTTCAAGACCAGCCTTAGCAAGAACAAGACCCTGACTCTAAAACATAGCCGAGCGTTGTGGCGGGTACCTGTAGTCCCAGCTACTTGGGAGGCTGAGGCAAGAGAACTGCTTGAGTCCAAGAGTCTGAGGTTGCTGTGAGCTGTCACGTAATAGTACTCCACAGAGGGCGACAAAGTGAGACTCTGTCTCAAAACAAAACAAAACCCAACAAAACATAGTCTTTTAAACAAATAGCTGGGTTTTTTGTTTTTAAATAGAGACAAGGGGTGGTGCCTGTGGCTCAAAGGGATAGGGCACTAGTCCCATATGCTGGAGGTGGTGGGTTCAAACCCAGCCTAGGCCAAAACCCACACACACACAAAAAAAATAATAAAAAATAAATAGAGGCAAGATCTTGATCTGTTGCCCAGGTTGGTGTACAGAGACTTAATCATAGCTCACTGAAGCTTCAAACTCCTGGGATTATATAATCCTCCCACCTCAATCTCCCAAGCAACTGCAAATACATGTGCATGCCACCACTTTTGGCTAATTCTTTTCAAAATTTTTTTGTAAAGATGGGGACTTGCTGTGTTACCCAGGCTGGTCTTGAACTCCTGCCCTCAGTTATTCCCCCTGTTTCAGTCTCCCAAAGTATTAGGATTGTAAGCCTGAGTCACCACACCTGGCCTGAAATAGATGTTTAATATTCCAAGTACTGTAATATATTTTGCTTATCTGGTTCATTGTCATTGGACATGTCAATTCACTTTTCTTCCCCATAATTTGTTCACTGAATACTACTTTCAAGTCACTGGATTAAGCTGGGCACTGTGGTTCAAGGCTGTAATTCTAGCTGCTCTGAAATCTAAGGTAGGATGATCATTTGAGCCCTTAAGTTTAAGGCTGCAGTGAGCTACTGTATTCTAGCACAGGTGACAGAAAGAGAGACCTTGTCTCTTAAAAAAAAAAAAAAAGTCACTGTGTTAAATATGATAAATACATATAGGTAAAGATGTGTCTCCTTCCTGAACAATCTTCAAACTACAGAAGACATATATACATACAATATATATGGCATATGCATGTGTATACTTTTATATATGGCCCTCAGCCATTTTATACTCTTTTTTTTTTGAGACAGAGTCTCACTATGTCACCCTCACTAGAGTTCTGTTGCATCACAGCAACCTCAAACTCTTGGGCTGAAGTGATTCTCTTGCCTCAGCCTTACAAGTAGCTGGGACTACAGGCACCTGCCACAGTGCCCAACTATTTTTTGGTTGTAGTTGTCATTGTTGTTTGCCAGGCCCAGGCAGGATTCTAACCTGCCCACTTGGGTGTATGTGGCTGGTGCCCTAGCCACTGAGCTACAAGCACCAAGCCCATTTTATACTTTTAAAATATGACATAGGATGGAAATATTTTAATTATCAAATGGTAATTAATTGCTAATTAATTACCAGTTACCATTTATTGGTAATTTCTGTTATTCTCGTCTGCTAGATTTGCCTTAACATGTCTGATAAGTTCAGGGATTAATTTATTAATATAAAAGCCAGTTTGAGGTTTTGATAGACTATGAGCTATGATAGACTATGATAGAGCCATTTCACTCCAGCCTGAGTGACAGAGCAGGATTTTGTCTCTAACAACAACGACAACAACAACAAAGTGTGTGTGTGCGTATATATATATATATAAATTTCAAGTGATCTGAGGTCTCCAGTTTTCATTTTCTGTTAACAGTAGTGATATCAAGTGTACATATCAATATTCTGTTGCTTTTTATTTTCATAATTATTAGTTAATTTCCTAATAGCCTCTGGTAAAAAGATAATCATTTTTGGTTGCTATACCAAGAAGAAAACTGTAACTAATATAACTCAGAGAGCACAAGGAAAGACTTGAGATTTGAAAATAAAGACTCTGTCTTTTAGCAATACTGTGCTGAGATGACATGGGGACTCCAACCAACTTGCATGAATGGCAGAATGACAAGTTCTTATCTATGAGTGCTAAGTCCAAGCTACAATATGTATCTAATGGTAATTTATTCTTTTAATTCAAAAGTTCATATATGCAATGCGTATCTCATATCTACAGTGAAAGAAAAGTCAAACTGTTCTTAGGCATTAGGCAACTGAATTACTGTTGTTTTTTAAACATATAGAATCTATTATTGAAAATGCTGTCTTGATGTTGTCACTAATGAGCCCGTTCCTGGAATCAACCTGAAGAAAGACCTTATAGTTCCCTGAGAGAGAGTTCTGTGCTCTTGGGATTCTACAGCTAGATAAGATTTTGGTTGTAATTTATTTTCTTCAAGTAGGTTTTAAATATGGTATTGGTAAAAGAAGATTGGAAAAGGCCTCTAGGAAATACATGAGAGCAGCTAAAGGTGGGGAATTTAATCAGTATGAATTAAGAATAAATTAATTCAACACTCAGAGGTAAGTTGGTTTAGAGCTTGTCATGAACATATTTTGATAAATGTAAACTTGAAATTCCATAAGGTAATGGAATATTCACTTGCAGACTATTTCCAAGTTTAAAAACTATTTCTCAATTATAATCTCCTCCCTCTTGAAATTCACTTTTTTTTCTGCCTCTCATGAGTTAGCAGAGAGCCTCTGTCCGGGAAAGGTGAGGCCACAAGGCCTACAAGAAAATGAAACAAAGTATGAATAGGATAATTTCTAAAATGCTAAAGCAAGATCACAAACAATTCCAGTCATCTAAGATTTGCATTCACAAATTTCCTAATTATCTGCTGAACTGTTCTTGTTTTCACAGAATCCATGACAGCCAAGTATCTTCTTTAATCCCCTTCAGCTTTAGGCCTTCTGAGCAATTCTCATAACACGTACTGAAAGTGCTGTCTGATCTAACTGGTTTTGGCTCTCTGTGAGATGATTCCCTCAGAGAAGTCCCAGATGTTATGCTGACTATTCATTCAATTGATTCAATACGTATTTATCTGGCACTAGTTATGCAATGGTGACTAAGACAGTTTCCATTCTCTGTCAGTTTCTTATGGTAAAGTATGTAAACTGGCTATCCAGAATCACCTGGGAAAGCCTTGTGCAAATTCCCCAGCCCCACCATAGGCTTCTTGAATCAGCATCTCAGAAAACAGGGCAAGAGATTGTGCACTTTGAAGAAATGTCTTAGGTACTGCTGTTTTAAGAGCTCATAGTCTTTTAAAACAACTGGGGATGGGAAGTGGCTTAGGTGTGTGGCCAAAGAGGAAAACAATGAACACACCACAGAGTAGTAAACGTCCAAATGGAGGTATACATGCAAAGTGCCAAGAGCACAGTCACCCCCCAGTCTCCCAGGGTTCCACCGACCTGTGAATTCAACCAACTACAGATGGAAAATATTTGGGAGAAAAAATAAAAATTAATACAACAATAATAAATAACACAAAATAAAGTTATGCTACAACAACTATTTACATAGCAGCCTCATTGTGTTAAGTAGTATAAGTAATCTAGAGATAATTTTAAATGTATAGGAGGATGTGTGCAGATTATACAAAAATACTATGCGATTTTATATAAGGGACTTGAGTGTCATAGATTTTGGTATTCTGGGGGCTGCTGAGTCTAATCCTCTGATAATACCAAGGGATCATTGTGTAGAGAAGGGGCTGTATGTTCAGAGGAGAGGATTATTGGTAGCAAATTTCTCAAAGTATCTACAAGTAGTATTGATTGGAATGTTAAGAAACTCAGTTTCTACTTGGAGTACATCTAAAATCTAATAGATAAAAAAAGCCTCAAAAATAAAAACCTGTACTTTGAAAAAAAGTCAATTCCCAAGTAAAGTTAAAGATCTTGATAATCATATGCAGAGATCATAGAATTAACAGCATTTTACTTGTGTGAATTTATCCTAAGGGTATAATTAGAGTTTATGTTCAGGGATTTGGTTACAAAGCTCTTCCCTAAAGCAAATAAACTGTGTCTGAGAGCTCATTTTTATCCACTCCCAGACCCAGTTCTCTGTGGAACGACTTTCCTTTTCCTGCTTCTCATACTGTCATGAAACATTCTGGGCCATAAATAGTTCTCTCTTTTTTTTTTTTTTTTTTTTTTTTGAGACAGAGTTTCACTATGTCACCCTGGGTAGAGTGCTGTGGCGTCACAGCAGGCTGGGGCCGGGTTCGAACCCACCAGCCCCAGTGTATGTGGCCGACACCCTAACCACTGACCTATGGGTGTCGAGCCTCATTTTTGCTGTTCAGATGGTACAAAGCCAATATTCTACAGTAAAACTTTTTCCCAGCGCAGTAATAGAATTTAGGAATTGAATTCATTTGTAGCCCTGGCCAGCCCACAGTGCCCAGGCTCATGTACATAACATAAAGTTTCATGTTGATGTGTAAATTGAGTATGGTGATTTTGGCAGACTTAACATCCTAGTTGATGAACATCCTAGAATATCCTGGAGATTGTTCTGAAGCTCACCTGCCTTTCATCTCTGATTCCTCCACTAGGCAGATAGATCCTAGGTCATAGGGTTTTAAATTGACCTGTATGTGAGAATCACTGAAGCCACTTTAAAATATATACATTTTTTTCAGTCTCTACACAAGATCCATCTGGCGGCAGGGGGGAAGGGCTGTGCATTGAATAGGAAGTGCGTTTTGTCTTTTCCTCCTTGATTCCCAGTAGAGTCTTGACATGTATCAGGTAATCAATGATCTCATCTATTCATTCAACACATATTTATTAAGCATTTATGTTCGAGGAACTTCTAAGTGATAGGGATACAGCATAGAATAAAATAAATGATCAACTCTTACCAACATTCTAATGGGAAGTGAGAGGGGGTATCCTGTGGTGATGAAAGCTGTAAAATAAACATGGTTAAGGATAGGACAAGCACATACCTTGTTAAACAAGGACACTTGGAGAATAATCATTCACAATTGTGTCAGGACAATATGGATGAAACCAGGACTGTCCTGTATAAACCGAGATGTGTGGTCACCACACATAAGATGTTAGAGAGTGCTGTGAGAAAGGGAATGAGATGTGCTTTTTTGCTGTGCTGTTCAGAGGAGGCCTTCCTAAGACGGAAACGTTTAAGCAGAAGCCTGAGTTAAATGAAGGCGTGTGCCAGGAGGATATTAAGGGAAGAGCATCCCAGGTAGATAGAACAGCACGTGGGAAGCCTCCGAGGTAGAGGCAAGCTCACCATATGGCAGGGAAATCACAGAAGCCAGTTTGGAGTAGAGTGAACAGGACAGTGCTGCTCCTGAGGTCCAAGAGGGGCCTGAGGCCAGATCTCCTAACACCTTTTAGGCCCGTGGTAAAGACTTTGGACTGTACTTTGAGACAGAAATCTATGTAATTTATGTTTTAAAAGGATCACTCTGGCTGCTGGGGGAGAAGAGCCTGTTGAAAACAGAAAGATTAGTTGGTAGCGGAGGCACGGATTTGGTGGTTTGACAATAGTAAGAAGTAGATTCCAGACACGCGCAGAGGGTGGAGTGGAGAGGATTTGCTGTTGAACTGAGTATGGGGCGTGAGGGAAGCTGAGAGGCAGGGATGACACCTCAGTTTTTAGCTAGAGCAACTAGAAAAATGGGGTTGTCCTTTATTGAAATGGTGAAGATTGTAGGAGCAACAGGCATTGGGGAGCAACCAGAAATAAGAATACAGTTTTGGGCATGGCGCCCGCAGCTCAGTGAGTATGGTGCCAGCCACATACACCAAGGCTGGCCCCAGCCTGCTAAACAACAATGACAACTGAAAACAAACAAACAAACAAACAAAATAACCAGGTGTTGTGGCGGGTGTCTGTAGTCCCAGCTACTTGGGAGGCTGAAGCAAGAGAATCGCTTAAAAAAAGCCCAAGAGTTTGAGGTTGCTGTGAGTTGTGCCACTATAGCACTCCACCAAGGGCAACATAGTGAGACTCTGTCTCAAAAACAAAACAAACAAACAAAAAAAAAAGAATATAGTTTTTTTGTTGTTTTGTTTATTTGTTTTTTAAGACAGAGTCTCAAGCTGTCCCCCTGGGTAGAATGCTGTGGCATCACAGCTCACAGCAACCTCAAATTCTTGAGCTTAAGCGATTCTCTTGCCTCAGCCTCCCAAGTAGCTGGGACTATAAGGCACCTGCCACAATGCTTGGCTATTTTTTTTTTTGTTGTAGTTGTCATTGTTGTTTTAGCTGGCCTGGGCTAGGTTCAAACCTGCCAGCTAAAGTGCATGTGGCTGGCACCCTACCCACTGAGCTATAGGCGCCACTGAAGAATATAGTTTTGAACAAGTTGAGATTGAGACATATTAGATATCTGAGTGGAAAGGTGGCCAGATAGTGTAATGAAGTATAGAGTTTAGGGGAGACGTTGCAGCTGCTTGCTATCACATCAAAGATTGTCCCCACTTCTAAACCTACGTAGTAAACACACCGGTGCCTCCACTTGACATACAGGTTAATTAGGCAGTTAATTAACCTATATGTTAAAAGACACACTTTTAAAACAAGAATAGTAGGGCATATTCTGAGTTTGTAGAGGAGATTTATCTTCACAAAGTCCGGAAGGAAGGCGTTGCCCCGTATTGTGTCCATTCATTTCGTATCTCTCTAGCAGAAGTAAACTGTAATCCCTATCAACAAAAACTAATTTAAAGTTCCCATTACCCAATTGTGAACTCATGACCCCATTCAGGGAAGTTGAATAAGAAATGACTTTGAGGCTAAAGAAGTGAAACAGCTGATGTTTGTGTAAGCCTAAAAAAAGAAAAATAGACAGGTCAACCATATTTAAAAATGAAAATAATAAATTGGTACAGCCTCATGCCAGTTTCTACTAATGTAAGCCTAAATTTGGCCTTCAAACAAAAATTTATAGAATCAATTAGAGTTCCCATTATTGATTGGCTTCTTGCCTGCAGACTTTTAAAAAAGCAGCTGTCTTTTTCTTTCAAATGCAAAACAGATGGAAATTTACTACCAAGAAAATCTATATTAAGTAAAAGAAAATATTCGCAATGTTGAATTCTGTGTGCATTATTTTGACTTCATCACCTGCCCGAGTCTCTTACCTGTTATTTCTTACTTTGTCCAGAGTTAACTGAAGTAGAAATCAAGGATCTGAATGGCTTGTTCTCAAGTATCAACTTGTTTACATCAAAACTATGGTAACCTCCTAATTTGAAAGTTTTGCAAAGTCACCCAAACCAATGCTTCTCTGGTTAAAAATTACTCCCTATTGAAATCAACGTGCCCACTAGAGAAATGGAAACCGAAACTGCTTTATCAGCTTCAAAGTTAAAAGCCGGGAAATTTTAACCAGGTTGACAGAATCCTGGGTATGGACCTGGTGGTGGAAATAAATGGGATAGTGACACAGGTAAGTAATCCAGAAAAAACTTACTGATTGACATATTTTTATTTATTCCTCTATTATGTTGAATACCTGCTGCAAGTAGTTGTTGGGAATCCATTGGTGAGCAAAACAGACAAGATCCTTGCTTTCATGTAGTTTATGGAAGAAGGCGTGTTGCACAAATAACCACTCCAATCAACATATAACTATAAACTTTAATAAGCACTTTGAAGAAGTTCAGGGGGCATGACTGAACTTGCCCCCTGAGACCTGACCTAGACTATGGAAGCCAAGGAAGGCTTTCCTGGTGAAGAAACCTCTGGCTGAGCTCTGATGTTTTGTAAGCATCTATTAGATGGAAGAGAAATGGGTGGGAGCAGTTCATAGTGGTCAGGGAGCTGGAGCGGCAAGTTCAAAGCCAGAATTATGAGACGGCACCATGCAAAAGAGAGCCTGGAAAAATAGCAAGAGGAAAGCAGCTGGAGTTGACGTGAGAATGTGCACCTTCAGGCCTAATTAAAGGTTCTAAAGAAAAAATGAAAGTCATTGAGGCATTTTAATCAGGAAAAGAACAAGACTATATTTTGATATTTAAAAGTCAATCTGGGTGGCGACTGTGGCTCAGTGAGTACACCGAGGGTGGTGGGTTCAAACCTGGCCCTGGCAAACTGCAACAAAAAAATAGCTGGGCGTTGTGGCGGGCACCTGTAGTCCCAGCTATTTGGGAGGCTGAGGCAAGAGAATTGCCTGGGCCCAAGAGCTGGAGGTTGCTGTGAGCTGGAGGCCTCAACACTCTACCGAGGGTGACAAAGTGAGACTCTGTGTCTAAAAAAATAAAAAATAAAAAGATAAAAGTCAATCTACATTGGCTTCCGTTGCTCAGTGAGTAGGGTGCTGGCTACATATCCCAAAGCTGGTGGGTTCAAGCCCAGCCCTGGCCTGCTAAAACAACAATGGCAACTATAACCAAAAAATAGCTGGGCGTTATGGCAGGCCCCTGTAGTCCCAGTTCTTGGGTAGGCTGATGCAAGAGAATCACTTAAGCCCAATAGTTTCAGGTTGCTGTGAGCTGTGATGCTACAGCACTCTACCGAGGGTGACATAGTGAGACTCTTTGTCTCAAAAAAAAAAAAAAAGTCAATCTACAGTAAAGGGAACTTCCAGTAATGGATTAGGTAATACCGGCTAATACTCCCACCAAGAACAACCACAAAAGTTGGACAAAATATTTGTAAAGTCATTCTGAAAGCTAACATGACAAGGAAGAATTAAGGGAATAAGATCTGGAAGAAGAAAACTTGGAGAGATGAGAAAAGTACTTAGAACTACCTTTCCCAAAGGGTGGCTGAGCAACTGAACAGAATTTTTAACAGACTAGCAGGGACAGGGGTGTAAAACTGAAGTTTCAGGAAGCTCCAGGGTACTGAGGATTACATTGGGAGTTAGGGTAAACTGAGACTAGGCCAACCTCCTACTGACTGGATAAAGGTGATATAGGATTGCTATTAGCCTTAAACTCCTGCTAAAAGCTTATGTAAATATTTTTTGGAGAAACATAACATTCTTCTTGGTCTCAAACTATGCAATGATCCAAATTTCATTGGATACCTGGCACTCAATGAAAAATAACCATGTTGCTGGGCACGGTGGCTCACGCCTATAATACCAGCACTGTGGGAGTCTGAGGAGAGATAATTGCTTGAGCTCAGGAGTTCAAGACTCACCTGAGCAAGAGTGAGACCCCTGACTTATTAAAAAACAAAACAAACAAACAAAAAAAAACCTAAAGAAATAGGTTCTGCGCCTGTAGCTCAGTCGCTAGGGCACCAGACACACACACTGGAGCTGGTGGGTTCGAACCCAGCAAGGGCTTGCCAAACAACAACAACTACTACCAGAAAATAGCCAGGTGTTATGGTGGGCGCCTGTAGTCCCAGCTACTTGGGAGGCTGAGGCAAGAGAATCGCTTAAGCCCAAGAGTTTGAGGTTGCTGGTTGCTGTGAGCTGTGATGCTCTGGCACTCTAGCCAGGGTAACATAATGAGATTCTTTGTGTCAAAAAAAAAAAAAAAAAAGAAAAGAAAGAAAGAAAAAAAGAAAAAGAAAGAAAGAAAGAAAAAAGAAAGGAAAATCTAAAGAAATAATAGGCAACAAAAACAGACCAACGGGGAATCCAGAGACTAGAAAGCTATGGAATCAAACTGCCTGGGTTTGAATTTCACTTTCATCAGCCATATGATGTTGGGCAAATTATATAATCTCTCTGAACCTGTTTTCTCTTAAAAAAAAAAAAAAAAAGGGCTAAAAATACTACCTTCTTCATACAGTAATACAGGTAGCTAAATAAGTTGCATATGTGAAGTACTTAGAACAATCATAGTGTATGGTACTTACTTTATAAGCATACAGATTTATTTAGATGGGGAGATTTTAATATTTTTGCTTACTGATGGTAAGAGTCCAGAGGAGAGACGTTGAAGATAGGAGAAAGGATAACTAATGATGTGTGGTCCCTAAAAAGGTGTGTGGGCTTGGCGCCTGTGGCTCAAGCAGCTAAGGCACCAGCCACATACACCTGAGCTGGCGGGTTCGAATCCAGCCTGAGCCCGCCAAACAATAATGTCGGCTGCAACCAAAAAATAGCCTGGCGTTGTGGTGGGCACCTGTAGTCCGTCCCAGCTACTTGGGAGGCAGAGGCAGGAGACTCGCTTGAACCCAGGAGTTGGAGGTTGCTGTGAGCTGTGACGCCATAGCACTCTACCCAGGGGGAGAGCTTGAGGCTCTGTCTCAAAAAAAAAAAAAAAAAAAAAAAAAGAAGGTGTGTGTGGAGGGAGGAGGGATGCAAAGAAGAAACAGAGAAATTCGTCTTGAATTAAAGAAGGAGCATCTCTATTTTAACAGGAGTGAAAGAAAATAGGGTGGGCAGAGGTGTAGATTGGGTAGAAAATTCGCTAGAGAGGAGTTACGGTGTCATGACGTCTGCATTGTCCAAGGAATAAAAGGTGAGCTGTTTTCTGAGAGTGAGCAGCACAGTAGGGGACTCAAGGTTGAGAAGAGTATGGAAGAGTTGAAATGGCCCTTGCAGAGAGAAAAAGCCAGTTGGCCAAAGAATTGTAACAGGATTGTTGATGTTGTTGAGGGTCCAGAGTAGCTGACCTTAAAATTACAGTCAGATCAGCCTGTCCTTTTACATTTCTTAGTTGTGCTACTCAGCTGGTTTTGGTGTAGGCATGGAGAATGTGGGCTATTGAGTTCATCCAGGATTGAGGTTTTTCCAGGTTGATAAGAGGAAAAGATAAAGAGACAAGGGAATTTATGATATTGGCAAGGGGATTGCTGAAAGTATGGACCATGAAGTCTAACCTGGGAGGGAAGCAGAAGCAGGAGAAGGCTACTGATGAGAGAGAAAGCAAAGGATGGGGGAAGGTCTTGTAATGGTCCCAGTGAGAAGTGTTTAATACGCAGGCTAACCATTTCCTAAATTAGGGAGAGGTGTGCTCTCTGATCAGGATGTGCAGTCAGAGCAGGTGCCAACGTGAGGAGCTATCCACCTAAGCAGACTTGCAAGGGGAAGGTCAAAGCAGTTTCACCCTTAATCCATCAGCTACCTGGTGTGTGTACAAATATTGAAGCTAAAAAATTGAGAAACAAGTTTTCATTTTTTTCCTTCATTTTTAAATTTTTTTTTTTTTAATTTTTTGAGACACAGTTTCCCTTTGTTGCCCTTGGTAGAGTACTGTGGCATCCCAGCTCATAGCAACCTCAAACTCTTGGGCTCCAGTGATTCTCTTGCGTCAGCCTCCCAAACAGCTGAGACTACAGGCATCGGCCACAACACCTGGCTATTTTTAGAAGCAAGATCTTGCTCTAGCTCAGGCTGGTCTCAAACCTGTGAGCTCAGGCAATCTTACCCACCTTGGCCTCCCACAGTGCTAGGATTACAGGCGTGAGCCACCACTCCCTGCCTGAGACAAGTTTTCTTCTAAGAATTTTTGGAACGCCTTGGCTTTTTCTTCCCCTCTCTCCTGGGGGAAGGGACTAGTGTTCATTGCTCCTTAACTCAAATAAGAATACTTTACAGAAACTAGCTGAGGGGTTTTGAATCTGCCTCTGGAGTTTGAAGAGCATTAAGGACTAGTAAGAAGATAGGGACAGGGAGCACTGGGAGTGAGCTGCACATCCACCAGCTATGGGGCAAGGGCAGTTGACTGTCTCTCCTGGGCCGACTGTTGGCCTGTGGAGGAGCCAGCCTGGGGCTATCTCAATTCCAGAGCACACTGAAGAGGGTGGCTCCTTGTGGCCAGAGGCTGAGGAAGGAATTGTAGGGGGGCAGCAGGAGAAAAGGTCTTACCTCCAGGGTGGCTCCTGTGGCTCACGGAGTAGGGCGCAGGCCCCATATGCCGAGGGTGGTGGGTTCAAGCCCAGCCCCAGCCAAAAAACAAAACAAAACAAAACAAACAAAACAAAAAATATATATATATATATATAAATAAAACGTCTTACCTCCATCATGGGAGTACAGTTGGATGTTCTAAAGGGAGTACTGCCCAAAAACTCACAAAAATATTTAGAGAAAGAGTGAGCCATAGGATTCTGCCATAGCAGAGGCTTCCCTGGGCAATTATCTGTGCCAGTCAAGGGAGACCTTGACAACCTCTCTTCCTTCTTCCTGACCCAATGCTTGGGGATAAACAGATAGTTGAACTAGGGGTGGGAAGTAAGATGGGGGCTACAGAAAGCAAGGAGAGCAAAGAGAAGCAGCCATCTGTATTCCACTCCCCCCATAAGTTTTCCAGCCTGCTTCAGTAACGAGATGGGGGGAGGTTCAAATTTTATGAGTGTGGTTCAAATTTTATTGAACATTTTAATTATTGAACTGAGACTATTCTTTTTTTTTTTTTTTCTTTTTTGGTTGTTGCAGTTTGGTCAGGGCTGGGTTCGAACCCGCCACCTTCGGTATATGGGGTTGGCACCCTACTCACTGAGCCGTAGGCGCCGACCCCAAACTGAGACTATTCTTATGACTGAGGGTTATCAAGAAAATTTTTATGACCTGAAAATATTCAGGAAAGTGAGTGGTCTGCCCTAGGGAGAAGGTTAAAAACAAACAAACACACCTGAAAACAACTCTAGAGGGGATAGAAAAGGGTAATTGGGAGAAAAAAAAAAAAAAAATCAACTCATAATTCTGCTCTGTAGAATGCAGCTCATTCATTGTAATAATACTGGTTATGCCGGATTAGTGAAATAGTGATGACAAGGACCAGAGTGTGGCTGCGGGAAGGGCTGGCTCTGATGGAGTGGACCAAAAGATCACTAAGGGTAAAGGGCCAAGGTGTAAGAGTGCTTGGTGACAGCTGAGTCATCATTGTAGATGGTGAAGTCGCCTATGATGCTGGCAAATGTTAGGGTTGAAAATCTACAAACCATATGCCCAAGGCCAGCAGTTCCTAAAGTCTAGTTAGAGTATATTAGAATTGCCTACAAAGCCATTGGAAAATACAGAGGCCCAGATTTGTTGAAGTGGGATAGGCCCTGGGCTTCTGTATATTTTCACCACGTTCTTGGGTGATCTGGAATATATAAAGTTGGACAATTAAGTTCTCAAACTCAACCTAGGAAAAGTGCTACCTGCCCCATTGCTGAATATCACGTGGTCATCTTCCAGGTACTCCCCTGGGGAAGCTGTGCACAGACACCAGTGCCTAGTCTACCCTTCAAAGCAATTTTGGAACTCTTTCTCTGGAATGGCCATCAGAACTGTCATCGTATGTGGTCAGACAATTAAGTTCATGAACTCATCCTAGAAAGGGTGCTACGTACCTCAGTGCTCAATGTCACTATGGCCACTATTGAAGTACTGCCCTTGGCCCTCTGCTGACTGTAGTGATAGTCAGCAATGAGGAATGTAGCACTTTTTCTAGGATGAGTTCACAAACTTAATTGTCCAACCTCATAAAACAAAATTTGAGAACCACTGACCAATTTTTAGTGGAGAGAAGTAACTGATCCATCAGTTCATGACAATACCAACCAGAAGAATGTAAGGGAAGGCAGTTGAGCCAAACAGCAGGAACCCTAAGGAAGCAATTGATCTATTCTGTGAGAGTAAGTAGTAGTCTGAAAACAGTAATGGGGACAATTAACCTCCAAACCCATTTCCTTTCTTTCTTTTTCTCTGTGAATATGAGTGTTATGGGTTGAACTGTGTCTCCCCAAAAAAGATACGTTGAAGTGTTAATCTCTAGTGCCCCGGAATGTGCCCTTATGGAAACAGGGCCATGATAATTTGGAAATAGATGTAATTAGTGAAGATGAGGCATACTGGAGTAGGGTGGACCCCTAATCCAATATAATTAGTGTCCTTATAAAAGGGCCATGTGCAGCCACAGAGACACACAGGGAAAACGCCTGGTGGCCACAAAAGCGAAGAGAGAGTTATGCAGTTGGAAGCCAAGTGATGCCAAAGGTTGCTGGACAACCACCAGAAACTGTAAAGAGGCGAAGAAGGATTCCCTTACGGGTTTCAGAGGAACCAAGGCCCTGTTGACACCTTGATTTTTGACTCCGGAACTGTGAGACAGTAAATCTGCAATGTTTCAAGTCACCCAGTTTGTGGTACATTGTTCCAGCAATGCTAGCAAACTAACAGAATATGCTTGAGATATGCCTTTTTTGGTGTAGTACAAACCATTTCTTCTGTATTTTGCCTATTTTGTGTCTTTGTTCCCTCTGCAGCAAACTTATAGTCTCTCTCAGGACTGAGATGTGTAAATCAGTGGATGCCATTAGAACAAGAAGAAAAGGAAAAGTTCACTGCTTCCCCACGTGCCGAAGCTGAAAACACAATACGCTTTGTGTGTTCTTGACGGAGTAGTCAGCCCCCACGCTGGCATCTGCACTGATTATTGACAAATGAGTCAGTTCATATGAGACTGGTGGCTTATTTGAGTAGGTGTGTGTTAAAGCTATTTTGAAAAAAGGAAAAGAAGCCTGGAAAATATACCCACATGCTACTGTCACAAGAAAGTACTTCCCGTGAGGAATCATAAAAGAGTTTTCATAAAATATACGATGAGTTCCACTTCCCAAAGTTCCTCTAACTCCCAGGACTTTCGTAACTTCTCTCTTCTTCCCAATTTGGAGGAATAGTTTGGGCCACAGAATAACCCAAGAAACCACACCAATGAATCCCAGGAAAGATTAAGTTTCTGATTTATTTAGCAAAGGCTACAGAAACCAAGCTGGAATGAGGTGCAGCTCAGAATAGGAACGAGAAACAGCACATCTTACTCAGCTTTCTCCAACCTCCAGGGGTTCCAAAGAGTGTGCAGAGCTGCATGATCCAGAAGTGCTATTTCTAGATATTTATCTTAAAGGAAAAAAGCGGCCAAAGGGCCAGGTAAAGGAGAAAGGTGGCTTATAGATTTTAGAGCAGGGATAGAGTCAGTGGATGGTAGCTGAGCTGAGTAGGCCAGGACTTATGTCTACAGGAGAGGCTGTGTGCTAACTGTCCTCTTAAATGTCAGGACCTTGAACATGAGCTACAGAAGGAGACAGCATATGTGAAAAGAACATCCAGCCCAGGCATTCTTGTCCTAGCACTGGCTGTACATTCATGGTTCCTAAGCTCTCCTTCAAGTCCTAGATCCAGCCTTCAATGGATATTTTCTTTTTTTTTTTTTTTATTGAGTCATAAACACATAGATCATGTATACATTTATTGCATTTAGGTACAATGTGCTGATTTTAAATACAAATTGGAATGCTTACATCAAACTAGTTAATATAGCCTTCACCTCATTTACTTAATTATTGTGTTAAGACATTTATACTCTATACTTAATAGAATTGACATGTACCCTTGTAATATGAACCACAGGAGTGGTCCCACGGTTTACGCTTCTTCCA